>PVJC01007452.1:0-51478 GCA_004026665.1 Murina feae
AGCTGGTTGCTTTGCCCTGTAGATTCCTGAAACCCTGCCCCACCCAGGCTGCATGCAGAGGCTTTTGCATATAAAAAGCTGGGAAGCCCCAAGCAGAAGCTAAAATAGCACCTCCTTGGAGTTCCAAGTGACTGTGTACCCAGTGGTCAGAGTGGGACCACCCAGTCTACAACTCCTCAGACTCATAAGGGACACACTCAGGGGGCAGATTTAGTGGGCACCAAAGCCTCACTGAAGCAAGTCTTGCCCCATAAGGGTGAGTCCAGCATAGAAGTTCTCCCACCATAGACACAGGTGATTAAAGCCACTCTGTCAACACATGGAAGCAACCAAAATATGGAGAAAAAGAAAGAGGTCACAAAAGACAGAAATGGAGGAAAGCAAACGACTGGATATAGAGTTCAAAACCACGGTTATAAGGTTTTTCAAGAATTTTCTAGAGACTGCCGATAAATTTAGTGAGACCCTTGAGGATATGAAAAAGGACCAGCTAGAAATTAAGCATACACTGACTGAAATAAAGAATAATATACAGAGATCCAACAACAGACTAGAGGATTGCAAGAATCAAGTCAAAAGATATGAAATATGAAGAAGCAAAAACCAACCAGCCGGAAAAGCAAAAAGAAAAAAGAATCCAAAAATATGAAGATAGTGTTAGGAGTCTCTGGGACAACTTCAAGCATACCAACATCAGAATTATAGGGGTGCCAGAAGAAGAGAAAGAGCAAGATATTGAAAACTTATTTGAAGAAATGACAGAAAACTTCCCCTACTTGGTGAAAGAAATGGACTTGCAAGTCCATGAAGTGCAGAGAACCCCAAACAAAAGGAATCCAAGGAGGACCACACCAAGACACATCATAATTAAAATGCCAAGGGCAAAAGACAAGGAGAGAATCTTAAAAGCAGCAAGAGAAAAGCAGTCAGTTACCTACAAGGAGGCACCCATATGACTGTCAGCTGATTTCTCAACAGAAACACTACAGGCCAGAAAAGAGTGGCAAGAAATATTCAAAGTAATGAACAGCAAGAACCTACAACCAAGATTACTTAACCCAGCAAAGCTATCATTCAGAATTGAAGGTCAGACAAAGAGCTTCAAGGACAAGAAAAAGCTAAAAGAGTTCATCACCACCCAACCAGTATTATATGAAATGCTGAAAGGTATCCTTTGAGAAGAGGAAGAAGAAGAAAAAGTAAAGATAAAAATTATGAACAACAAATACATATCTATCAACAAGTGAACCTAAAAATCAAGTGAATAAAAAAAATCTGATGTACAGAATAAACTGGTGAATAGAATAGAATCAGGGGCATAGAAAGGGAGTGCAATGACAATTCACAGGGGGAAAGGTGTGTTGGGGGTGTGGGAAGAGACTGGACAAAAATCATACACCTATAGATGAGGACAGTGGGGGTGGGGGATAAGGGCAGAGGATGGGGTGGGAACTGGGAGGAAAAAAGAAACAACTGTAATAATATGAACAATAAAGATTTAAAAACAAAAGAAAATCCCTCCAGCAAGGAACTCATTTTTAGCCTACTATACCATGACCTGCACAGCTAGGTTCAGGATCTGAAGGAGGGGTGGATGCACAAATGAATATGCTATATAAGAAATATGAATTTAGAAGGCATTGGGGACCAGGTGGAGACCTCTTTCCTGAAGAGGCACACTGACTTCTGGACTGGTCTGCTTTTTATTTACTTGAATATACATTTGTCCTTTAGCAATGCATATAGGCATATCAAAGGTAAAGTTTGGTAAACAATGTAAGGATTATCAGGTCAGGAAATTGCCTTGAGCCATTGAGCCCACAGCAGGGCAATTTTATGCTGATTTTTAGCCCTGCTGAATATCAAAGTCCATTGGCCTTCCAATGTTTCTTTTTGCATTTTTATGCTAACCGCTGTTTGCTTTTGCCTCTGGCACTAGTATAGTTTAATGGTATCCCCAAGCATGGTTTTACCCATAAGGTACCAGAGCTTCAGGAATATACAGCATTAAATGTAGAAATAGAACATCATGGTAGAGATTCATGGCTTTCTCACCTAAACTACATGAGTCCAGTAAGTTTATTCCAGGTAACAAGTTACTTGCACAAGTTACAAATATATGGCTAGTCACAAAATGACATTCTTATTACCCGGCAATATTTGTGAACAATGCCAAGCTATAGCAGCTACCTCATAAAAGTTGAGTTAATAATCTTGACATGGAAACAAATATGGAAATCTTAATGTTGTGAAGTTGTTAAAGTGATATAATATTGCCCATGCAGAGTTAGCAAAGAATTATAGCACTGTCTGGATAGAGAATTTCTGGTTTGAAATAATGGTTTGTCATTTGGTCTTATTCCTTTTCTTAGCCAATGATGTAATCAGTTCTGGACTGATGGGTACTGATTCAAAGGTCAAGATTATTTCAATTAGCAGATTTGGCAGCTTTCCAGAAAAACTAATTCCTTAATATTCTAGAACCTTTGCTACTTCTGCTGATTAGTCATTATTGATGTTAATAATAAAAAAAAGGTATTTACAGAGGCACATTGCCTCACCTGTCCTGTTCGTAGCATTCTTACATGGGAGGAAACTGTTACAGGTTGAGTTTCCCAGAAAGCAGATTCAGACTCAAAGTCTATTGTGCTTGATTTTCTTTTAAGATGAGTACCATTGGGATCAAACCTATAAAAGGGGAAAAGGTTCCTTGATTGAACAGAGAAAGGGGTTGAATTGTGATGCTAGCCCAAAGATTTCCTTAGTTGACCAAGTGGAGCTCTGAAGCTAGAATGGTACTTCAGCACAATCAAATGTTGGGCATGGATGGCCAGGCATTTAAACTGACACATCCAGTGATCACTAGATGCGGGCCTTTGGACGATGCCCAGGAAGACATGACCTTAGGCCAGGCAGCTCTCTGAAGCTCAGATAGTCCCTAATGGGGACTAACTTTTTAAGAGTGAGACACCTAAAATATTCCTGTGACCCAGATTCAGTCCTTGGTCCACTGGTTGTTTTCCATTTTTTTAGAGTACTAGTGCCCAGTGCATGGATTCATGCACATTGAAAGGAAATTAATTAGAAGAAATATTTAATAATGTTATTTGCCCTTTCTCTATAATAGAAGTGTCAACCAAATTCACAACTGACAATGACAGATGGAAACACATGCATGCAATTGGTGCCAGCAAGAGCTTTATATGTCAGGATATAACTTGCTTAATTAGACTTGCTTTATGATTTAGCTGAACTTTTTCCAGTTCAGTGAAACACCCCAACTTCTCTTTCCAGTAATTGTCAGCAATATAGCAGTAAATATCAACCCGAAGCAGAATATTATGGTACATCATGCAGGGAGAAAAAAGGGTGAAATAGTTAACTACAGCAGTGTATGACTATATTCTGTGCAGTGGGAAAACTTGAAGTCATTTTCAAGGTCCACAATTTCTTCTTTTCAGGCAGGCCAAGGAATCTCCATTTTCTGGCTAATGAAAAGAAAATAGGATTCCACTGAGTCTCCTATCTACCTATTCCAGGACTTCTGTGAGGATCAAATGAGATGAGGCATGGATAAATGCTTTCCAGACATTTGGTTAAAGTGTAAAATGTTTGTACCTGGCTATAAAGCAGGTTGTGTTCCTGGGCTGAAGAAACTCCATGGAGGCTAGTCACTAGGAAGCTGGGTGTTGCCATGTGACATCATTACCTGGCTCCCACAGTGACCATTTCAGGGCTGGGCTGGGATGTGGGCTGCATTTTGCACTATGGGGTCTCAGCAGCATAGACTGAAATTTGGTGGGCTGTGGTTCTGGGGTGGTGGCAGGGTCTGTGTCCCACTTGGAGCAAGCCGAGTATTGCTTTGTCAGCGTCAGGTCCTCAATGCTGTTTATTTGTAAATGGCTAGTGCAAGTTACGGCAGCTCCTGCATTGAGTGTCTCCCCCCTGGTGGTCAGTGTGCATCATAGCAACTGGTTGAAAGGTCAACATTTAGCATATCTAGCTTTTCAAGCTTATGACATCATTTTTTTTTAATCCTCTCCCGAGGATATTTTCCCATTGATTTTTAGAGAGAATGGAAGAAAGGGAAAGACAGAAACATCAATGTGAAAGAAACACATTGATCGGTTGCCTCTTGCATGATCCCTGACCAGGGCCAGGGCCGGAAGGAGCATGCAACAGAGAGGGACATGCCCTTGACCAGAATCAAACCTGGGACCCTTTGGTCCACAGGCCAATGCTCTATCCACTGAGCCAAACTGGATAAGACTGACATCATTTTTTATTCAACAAATACTTGCTGAGTTGTGACTATGAGTGAGTCTTTGTATTTGGAGTAGAAGATACAATAGTTATCAAAAATATGAGGTCCTTATCCTTTTGAACTTTGCTTGTGTTAACTTGTATATTCCTCACAGTAGTTTGTATGAGGGAGGAAGAGGAAGAGTGTCTTATTACTGTGGCATTTTCATGAAGTGATAAAATGAGTAATCTGTAGAGCAGGATCTCATATTTAATAATAAATCCCTTTCGTCCTGCTTATCCCTAATGCAAAATTCCTGTGCAGCTGATGTAGAAACACATATCTTAACATTAAAAAAATTTAATATATATATTTCTAAATCTGTAACTCCAAAGAAGAGTTTATCTTTTTCAGCTCCTAGAGGTACAAATAAGAAAATGATTATGAATAATTTCCAGTTGATGTAAGAAATTTATATCACCATTTGTGTGTAATGCCTTGAGAAACTGAAGTTTTTTTTTTTCCATTTTGATGAATGATCTAGAGGAAAGCAATGAAATCTGCTGTTGCAAACATAAAAAAATATGAAAGAATTTAATGTATTATATTATATATGGAAAATAAACCAAGTATTGAAGAGTGTAGCTCAAAATAGGCAAAGGACCTGAATAGATATTTCCCCAAATAATACATACAGATGGCCAATAGAAATATGAAAAGATGCTCATAATGTTTAATCATCAGAGAAATGCAAATTAAAACTAAAATGAGATATCACCTCATACCTGTGAAAATGGCTATCTATCTATATAAAACCCTAACATACAAATAGACTGAATGGTAGAACAACTGAACAACCAATTGCAATGACATGTGCTGACCACCAGGGAGTGTGTGTAGAACATGGCAGGCATCGACAGCAGAGCACATTGGTGGGTGTCAGCTGCGGCGGGATGGTGGAGCAGGTGAGCAGGGGCACCAGACCAAGGCTGGATGCTGGTTGCTGTCATTGGGTGAGCCTCTGGTGGTTACTGAAAATTTTTTGCCCCTTTGTGTTGCAGTCCCACCCAGCACTCACACCCATTGCCAGTGCTGGCCCCAATCGCTCTGTCAGTGGGTGCAAGCAGGGCTGGCACCATCAGCACATGGGAGCAGTGGCAACAGGAACAGGGCTGCTGGCAGACAGGGCACTGAGGGCTGCAGCAGGAGGGGCTAGACAGGGGCACGGAGGATGGGCCAAGACCCACCCCTGTGCCCACTGCAGCCTCGTGGCCCACAGTTCCTTTCAAGGTGCACGAATTCGTGCATTGGGCCTCTAGTCTGTAATAAAAAAAGTATAATATGCAAATTAGACTGGATATCCTCCCGGATGAAGCTGGGGCTGGAGGGAAGCCTGGGTCCCGGGTGCCAAAGGGAAGTTGGTGCCTGTAGCCAGGGGAAGGAAGGCCTACTCTTGCACAAATTTCATGCATCAAGCCTCTAGTTGTAAATATGTAAACAACAGGTGTTGATAAGGATGTGGAGGAAAGGGAACCCACATGTACTATTTGGGGGAATGCAGATTGGTACAGACACTATGGAAATAGTGCGAAGGTTCCTAAAAATATTAAAATGAAAACTACCGTATGACCCAGCAATTCAATTTCACTTCTGAGAACATATATGAAGAAATCCAAAACACTAATATAAAGAGATACATGCAGCCATATGTTCATTGCAGAAGTTTTATAATAGCCAACATATGGAAGTAACCCAGTGCCCATCAATAAACAATTGAATAAAGAAGATACGGTACATATAAAAATGGACTATTACTGAGCTATATATTAAAAAAAAAGAGTGAAACCTTACTATTTGTGCCAACATGGATGGACCTAGAGGGTATTATGCTAAATGAAATGCCTCAGACATAAAAAGACAAATGTCATATGATTCACTTATATGTGGAACCTAAAGAACAAAATAAGGGAACAAACAAAACAGAAACAGATTAATAGATACAGTGAACAAACTGAGGGTTGCCAGGTGGGAAGGTGGTGGGAGGATGGGTGAAAAAGGTAAAGGGAATAAGAAGTTACAAAATAGTCCTGGGGATGTAAAGCACAACATAAAAAATATAGCCAGGAATATTGCGATAACTATGTATGATGCCAGTGGGTACTAGAATTATCAGGGGGAATAGTTCATAAATAATGTAGTTGTCTAACCACTATTCTGTACACCTAAAACAAATATAAATTTTTTAAAAAGGCTCTAGTCCTAACCAGTTTGGCTCAGTGGATAGAGCGTCGGCTTGCGGACTGAAGGGTACCATGTTAGATTCCAGTCAAGGGCATGTACCTTGGTTGCGGGCATATCCCCAGTGGCAGGTGTGCAGGAGGCAGCTGATCGATGTTTCTCTCTCATCGATGTTTCTAACTATCCCTCTCCCTTCCTCTCTGTAAAAAATCAATAAAATATATTTAAAAGAAAAAAAGGCTCTATACTTAGTGTAGAAAACTTTCTGATATGGAGACTACTATCAACAGAGGTCCTGGTCAGGATTAGGAGTACAAGAAAGAATAGGATGCTGAGAATTAAGATATGCTCTACCATTGATTAATTGTGTTAGTCTGAATTTGCTTCCTAAATTGGTAAAATGGGGTTCCTCTTCCCACCAACAGGGTTTCATCAGACAGAGGCTCTTCATTTAAATAAAATAAGAGCAAATAAACAAACTTTTTGAATGATTTCTTAGCTCTTCATCCATATTATCCAGCATCTGTTGTGCAGCCAGGATTAATGCCTTTTGGTGTACAGACAGATTATAGCAAACATTCCTTCGCAATCCTGCTGTTGTGTTAGCTGATTAGTTTTCAGTGTACAGAGCATGTCCCTAAATATCGAAAATCATCTAGACCATGTTTTCCCTACGGAACCTAGAAAGATTATTAAAAGCATGCAAAACTACATTCCATTCATATTGCAGAGCTTAGCTTTGTATTCATGAGGATAGAGTGATAATTTTTACAACATTAGAGTTTATTGAGTTCATGCTATGCATCAGACCATGTGCTAATCACTTTATGGGTGCATTTATCCTTGAAATGAACATGTGAGAAAGAACTCTGATTATCCTCATTTTACAAGTGAACACTATGCTCAGAAAGATTAATAACTTCCCACAATCTAACACTGGTGAACTAGGTTTCAAACCAAGACCTCTTTGACTGTGGCATTCTTACTTTTAACTACTCACTTTCTGGAGACTCTGGAAATTAGGAAGTACTGTAAACAACCACCACCTCCCCTCTAAAAATAAAGATAAAACCCAGAAGGAAATCTTTATAATAAGAGCTTCCTGGTGAATGCAGGGATGGTTTTTAGCTGAACATACATAATTATTTTCCTCTCAAATCAATTTAACGTATAAATAATGCAGCCCCAGCTAATGCACTCTCAGCTGGCCAAATATGAAAAGATATATTGCCCATATATGCATCATAAAGAATGAAGATGAACCACTTGCCTGGTTACATAACATTGTCATACAACATAAACAAAAGATTCTCTCATTTTGGCAATTGTTCTGCACTGTTCTAAGTTTTGCTAAATCAGAATTCCTTCTAATCTAACAGATGCCAGCAGTTTAAAAGCAGTTCAAGAATCCTTATTTATATCTGGTGTTCATCTTGAATAAAATGGGCCAGCAAATGCAGAGGGAGAGGACAGGGAAAAGCATAACTTAAAAATGGAATTTATTTCCAGCCTTCTAAACACAGATTTCCAATAAATATCCACTTAGAGAACCATTTCATTAAGCTAACTGCAGCCGAAAACAAGTTCCCTGATGTTTCTTTGAGCATTTTATTTTCTAAAATGAATCATTACTTTCTATGTTTTGACTTGACAGTACTTTCTCCCCAATTGTGTAATTTTGCATTTGTCACTCAAAATTGCTTGCACTTCCAGAGAATTGTTCCAAGACATTTATGCTTTGGAATGAGACTCTTAGTGTGGTGGCATGAGTTTGGTGAAGCCCCAAACCACTAAAGTGCATTGCTTTGTCCTTTAAAAAACTGGAGGGGGTCTTTACTTCCTCATTTCAATTAAAGTTTAGCAGCCCCTTAAGGCTCAGTCTGGAGGTGGCAGCAATGAACTTGTAATAAATAGGATGGATAGCTGTAACCCTGTGAAATTTCAGGGGAAATTGAAACCGTGGCTTTTGAATCTCTTCTGTCTGTGACTGGGTAAATAACCCAGATATTTGCAAACTCATTCCTAACCATTCCACTCTCAAGTGATGAACCTTTGCTAAAGGACAACAAATGGAATGTGAAGAAAAGATGAAGCAAGGTGTTGGAGAGAATATGTTCAATATACAAACTGCACTCTTGTGTATCAAATGACACATAAGAATAACTCAAAACTCAGCTCATCCCAATACAGTTTGGCTTTAGTTAAACAGTCCAACTGATTGAAAAGATGCTATTCAATGCATTAAAAAATGATTATATTTCATACATGGTAACAAATGTAGAAGGTGCACAGTTAAGAAGGCTATGTGTATTTCATCTTAAGGAGTGACTCTCAGTATAGTAGCTACATATTCATCCTACCATTCAAAAGATCAAAAAAATAATAATAAACCCTAGAGCCATTTATCTAACATTTACTATATGCCTTATCTTACCTCTGTAGGGTCAGTTATTAAATGATAGAAGTTTCAGCATGTGTTAGAGGTGACTAGAGTTTAAGTTGGTTATGGACAGAAACATAAAAATCATGGAAAGTTAGGGAACTTCTCTTTCTCACTGTCCACTCTACCCAAGAAGAAACCCTCTCTTTCCTTAAAAGATACTCTCCATTAGAGATGACATGGGTTTTGGTAGAGGAAGCTGACTACACCTTCAGGTCCAGAAGGTACACATTTGATCCAATACTAATAAATAGGACCACCTCATTTCCATGCTTGGTGATTTTTTTCTGGGTTGGACATTTGGTCCTAGCTGGAGCCCATTAATCACTGAATTGTTGAGAAAAGGGCAAGCCTTTCCAGCCAAAGATGTTAGGCTGTTAGGATAGAATCCTGACCTGCTAGTCGCCACCTTTGCCACTTCTTGGAGAGCCAACAAAGAGAGTTGGAGTGAGAATTCTGACTTCCTCAGTCAAGCCTGTGGATCCCACTGTTTAGCCTAAAGGTGACTCCCCTTGGGGTTTTCCATAATGTGAGCTAATGCATTTTCTCCCCCTTCCACCCTTACCCCTCCAAAGCCAGCTTTAGTTGGATTGATGCCATTTGCAATAAAATTATTCTGTGTAATTCATCAAATCAGCAAAACTATATAGGAAAATATTCTAATCTATTTTTTTTCATGAATTAAGTAAGCAGTATTTTATTTTTAAGAGGATCTACAAGCAAGCCAAGGTCTAGAAATCCCATATCATACTTCCTTTTTCCATCCAGACAGAAAAAGTATATTAAAATGCAGTACAGGCATTTTCTGACTGCCAATAGCCATGCACACATTCGTATAAGTATAAACAAACAGCCATACAGAGCTGCAGGATCCTTCGGTGAATGCTTGCCAGGCATAACCACTCTAGTTAAATCTACATTGGGAGTATATATTTTTTTTAACGACATGAGCCAAGAAATTATTTCCAGTTGCATTTTTACAAATTGCTCTCAATTATGACATTTATCTTCCATCTCAATCAAGTGTAATTTGCCAGAAAGACTGCAGAACATTTGAGTATTTAAAATGTGTGAGGTCTTCCTAACATCCCCATTCTGCTCCCCTTCAAATTTTTCTACTAGTTAGGGATGGGACCGACATGGTTCAAGCAAGCTCATCAACTTAAAATGGCTCCCTGAACCACATAAACCACAAAAGTAAGGTGGCCAATTGCTAAGAAGCGTCATTTGTTTAGTTCACAGGGAACCAATCAAAATAGCTTAAAAGTTTGAGGCCCTGTTTGATTTCAGGTATCTTAATGAAGAATGTATGTTGTTGTAAGATGCGCCAATCATTCATTTAGTGATTGAGATACAAGAGTGCAGTAATGTAAGTTCTATTACTGAGGTCTGATAGGACCTGGGCTTCTAATCCAGGAGCTGCCAAGCCCTGGGCTGTGGACCAGTGGGAGTCCATGATAAAGTTTGCCCCATGCGGTGGCAGCATTAGAAAAATCAGTCCTGAAGAGTGAGATGTTTTGTTGTTGTTGTTGTTGTTGTTGTATTTTTTAAAAAGCTAAATTTATCCCATTTTTAAAGGACTTCCTCCTATGATCCTCTACTACAGCGTTTTTTTCTGGACAACAGCAAACAGCCATCTCTGCTAGTTTCTCTCACTGCTCATAGTTCCTCTCGCATACATTTCAACTCCAGGAGATTTCTAGATCTCTGATTTTCTTTCTGACTGTAGGCCAAATGTTCCAGAAAGATAAGAGCCTAAAGCATCACAGAGGCCTTTTCCCCCCATTATGGATTAGGGTAAGAAAGAGTTGCTCTAGCTAAGGCTAAAAGGAAAATAATGTAGCTCAAGGGAGGTGGACAGATTCTAAGTTGGTGGACATGACTTCCCTTCCTGCTAGTCACAGTCCAGTGGACCCCTCTTCATGAATGATGATGGCTCCTCTGAGTTGCTTCTGAATATGGCAAGGGTGATGGAGGGATGTCATTCCACAGGACTGCAGCTCTTGTCTTACTAGAACTCCCTTGCTGGCTACTAGGTTTTAGGAAGCAAACTGCCATATTGTAAGCTGCCTGTGGAGAGGACTGTGTGGCGAGAAACTGAGTGTGGCTTAGAGTCAATAACCAGCAAGAAACTGAAGGCCTCCTTCCTGGAACTTGCAAACAGCTGCGTTCTTCCCCTGACTGCGTGAGCCTGGGAGTGAATCCTTCCACTCTGATGGGACTCTAGCCCTGGCCAAAAACCTTTGTGTTGTACCACAAAATAGACACCTTGTATTTGATGCCAACCACTCACCTTATACAAAACTCATTTAACTCTTCAGCCCTCTTATTTCCAACTGTACAGCCTCAAATGGGTTGTTTAAGCCCACCAGTCTCAGCTCCCACATTTGTAAAATGGAGAAATAACCATTATCCTGCAGTGTTGCTCTAAGGACTATTTCTGATTCATTAATTCAACAAAAATTTATTGAGTGCTCAAAACATGCCAATCTTGTGTTAAACCTTTTTTTTTCTGAGATTTTTATTGCATCTTCAAAGCATGAGTGGATCCCTTGCAGGATATTTGGTCCTATGCAAAACCTCCACAGAGACATTTGGTCCACACTGGACCATCTCCCTAACCCTGGGTGCCCTTATCAGGTAGGCTATTGAGGCAAAAAGAGTTATTATGAGCAATACAGCCACAACACAAGTATTAGACCAATAAAACATGATAGCATTTTTATGTATTAATCCTATAAACCAAAAAATACAAATAAACATTCTGGGCTATTTGAACCCAGGGACATTTTCTTAAGCGTGTACATTTTTAAAAAAATGTTTTTATTGATTTCAAAGAGGAAGGGAGAGGGAAAGAGACATGGAAACGTCAGTGATGGGAGCCATTCATTGATTGGCTGCCTCCTGCACTCCCCTACTGGAGATCGAGCCCACAACCTGGGCATGTGTCCTTGACTGGAATAGAATCCAGGACACTTCAGTCTGCAGACCTATGCTCTATCCACTGAGCAAAACTAGCTAGGGCAAGTGTGTACGTTTTTGACAAGACCAAACATTAGGGACCATTTGGCCTGGACCAGATGCTTTTATGGACATTTTGGACAGGACCAAATGTCCAATAATCAGCATACCATACTGCCAAATAGGAATGTTTACTATTGAAGAAAGGATTTGATGACAGTATCACAACCATTCATAAATCACCTTAGATGAGTCAAGCAGTCCTTTGTAAACAAATAAGAATATGAAATCAAGCTGACACTTTTGGGAATGAGGAATTTGATAACACTATTGTCTGACAGAAAATTAGTGCCAGTGACAGAGTTTTGCACAATGAATCCTGCCAGCCCAAGTGATTTTAGAGGACCAATATCTGAGGGATTCTCGCTGGTTCCTTGTTTCCTTCAGGGACAATTCCTCCCCATCATAGTCTTTCTCACATCAAATATGTACACTTTGACCATGTGGAATACATACACAGATGACAGACTAGACTGAAAAGAGAAAATAGAAACTGCTAAGAGGAAAGAGAGGCAATGACGATGAAACATTCTAATGGAATGGTGTGGGTGAAAGGCATTTAATCTTTGACACCACTGCTTAACCAGTGCACATTTGTTACCCATGTGCTTCCACCTATTTCTTTAAATGTCTTAAAGGAAAATTGTTTCATAAATAAAAATGTTATCTGAGAGTGAAAGAGGATCTGCTCAATAAATGCTTGCTGAATTGATCGCTAAGAGGGAGTTCGAGATGGGACTAGAGGGTGTTATGGTAAGGAAAATAAGTAAGTCAGGAAAGACAAATACCATATGATTTCACTTATATGTGGAACCTAAAGAACAATATAAATGAACAAATAAAATACAAATAAACTCATAGATATGGAGAACAGACGAATGGTTGCCAGAGGGATGGAGAGTTGGGAGACAGTGAAAGAGGTGAAGGGATTGAGAAGTACAAATCGGTAGTTACAAAATAGTCATGAGGACGTAAAGTACAGCATAGGGAACATAGTGAATAATCTATATATATAAAAGTCAAGTGACCGGAATGAGTGGTTGCTATGACCCACACTGACAGCCAACTGGCCCAATCCGGGCCCCAACCTGTCCCCCCAAACCTCTAGTGGCCCCTCCCCCTGGCCTGCCCAGCCCCCAATTGGCCCCACTCCTACCCCGATTGGGGGCAGGGCCAGCCAATTGCCCATGGCCCCTCCCCTCCCGCCAGCCCAGCCCTTATTGGCCCCCATTGGAGCGGGTTGGCTGGACCCCACCTGTGCACGAATTCATGCCCCAGGCTTCTAGTATTGTAATAACTATGTACATTGCCAAGTGGGTACTAGAACTACCAGGGGCATCACTTGGTAAATTATATGATTGTCCAACCACCTAAAATTAATATAAATTAATATTAAATGTAAACTGTAATGGAAAAACATTTTTACATTAAAAAAAAAAAGAGTTTTGGCTTTTTACTTTCATCCTACCTTCCAGTGACATTTCCATACACCATGTTGATTTTACCTCCTGTCCTTTCTCCTAGTGATAAAAGTTGACGGGTACTGAATGTTACTGTGTGTCAGGAACTGCACACAGTGCTTTATTGCTACCACTCATTTAACTCTGCCTACAGGCTGTGTGCCATGATTAGTGCCAATGTGCAGAGAGGTGAAGGTACTCACCCAAAGCCACAGTGTTGGTAAGTGGTAGAGCCAGGATTTAATCCACATAGTGTGGACCAGAGCTCTAGTTCTTAACCATTGTAGTAAGTAGCCTCACAAAATTATTAGACAGTTGTCTCCTCATTTACCTCTTAATGCACTAGTAGAATGCTTACACTAGCATGTGCCACTCTGCACACCCTTCATGCGACCACAGCAATCATATTTTATTTTCCCTAAATGGTTTAATGCCCACTTCTGGCTGCAGTCTCATCGCACACCACTCTCCATTTCCTCTTAGTCCTGCTGACTTCACTCAGTCTCTCTAATATACGGTGATCTCTTCTGCCTGTCTCCAGAAGATGGCCTATTTTCTCATTCTTGGTATCTGTGTCCCCTTCTTCTGGTACATGCCTACACCCTACTCTGGATTTGGCTTAAAGCTTCCTTCCTTCAGACACCTTTCCTTCTCCCCCAATTCACACTCTTCTTTGTAGCATTTGACACTGGTATGATTAATTACTAAGTTCTTATTTGTATGTAATCCCATATTGAATGCCTCTCTTCCCCCCAAGATCCCTAAGGACAGGACCATGTATTCCTATAGCCCCAGTATGTTGCATGGCACCCTGCACAGAGCAAGTGCACAGGTGATATTTTAGGGTCTTATGGGCTGAATTGTGCCCCCCCACACACACACAAAATTCATATGCTGAAGTCCTAGGTCCCATACCTCAGAAAGTGACTGTATTTGGAAATAGAATCTTTAAAGAGGTAATTAAGCTAAAATAAAGCCATCTGTGAGGGCCCTAATCCAACAGGTTTGCTGTCTCTATAAGAAGAGATTAAAACACCGGAAAAACACAGACCGACACACAGCGAGAGCACACAGCATGAGCACACAGCGAGAAGGCGGCCGGCCATCTGCAAGCCAAGGAGACAGGTCGCAGAAGAAACTAAATCTGCTGATATCTTGATCTTGGACTTCCAGCCTCCAAAACCATGAGAATTTAAATTTTCATGGTTTAAGCCACCCAGTCTGTGGTATTTTGCTATGGCAGCCCAGTCAGACTGATATACTGGGTAATTGACTGGCACTCTCCATGCCAAATTGGCTTTTCTTCAACTCGGGGTTCCATTGCTTTCTGTGTATCAAGCTAAGATTTCTTTACTGCATTCTATCCACTGGGCTCTGTCTTCTTTTACTCTCTTCTTGACTCAAAGTAATTAATAGACGAGAATATATATGAAAATGTTCTTATTGTCTTTTAGGTGTTATTTATTATTTCCACTACACTGATTACAATGACATAAGCCTCCTTACCAAGGTGCCCACGTTTAACTTTATCTCAAACATTTTTTAATATAAGGCATGGAAGCTGTTCAAGAGCCAAAGAGAGAACCCCAGCTGCTGTGAGGTCCATAAATTCAAGTGAGCTCATTATTTTCTTATCTGATGCATAATGTCACTCTAGAAAATTATCATTTAATCAGCAGTAATGACTCTTATATTTCTGCTGCACTGCTTATTAATCTCCCTGCCCAGTAAAAAGAAGAAGTCTTTAGCATCGCAAATAAAATTTCAGCTTGGAAGCAGAGTTAGGGAGAAGGATGGATCTTACCCCATTCTTCCATTGTCATACCTACAGCCTTTGAAACAAGCCAGTAATTGTACCCCAACAAATGACTAAGATTTTCCATAGAAGGTGATCAAAAATAGGAGTTTTATAATCATATAAAATACACAAATGCTTGCATTGCTTGGCCTATTTCAAGTGTAAACTTTATCAAAGCTGTGATTTCATATTCTGCAAACCCTTACCTCTGCCTCCTCATTGTGTATCACTGTCTGTCCCTCTGGCACACCATGCTCTAGTCACTCCAGTGTTCTTTTAACCCCTTGAACATCGACCCCTTCAACCTCAGTGCCTTTGTGCATGCTGCTGCTTCTGCCTGTTCAAGAGATAATTAAGCTAAAATCAAGTCATGTATGGGCCATGTTCTTTTCCAGATAATGTCAAGTTCTAGAGTTCATTTCCCTGCCACATTCTGTAGGAAGCCTTCCCTGAATTCCCATATTAGGTCCCAAAATATGCATGGAAGTTTTCTTCAGAGGACTATGCCACAACGGCATTAAAATTTGTGTCCACAATAAATAATCTGTTAGCTATGTCCCTAATATTAGGAAGGACAAAAAACATAGGCCATTTCTTTTAAACTAGCAATCATAAATGTGTATCCGGAGGATGCTGCAAAACATTTCTGTCCTGTTCCTATATGCATCGTGCTATATTACAGTAATTTATTATGTTTGTTTATGTCCTTTACATGACTGAGTGCCCAAAGACTAAAGACTTTCTGCTGAAATTTGTGTAATGTTAGCACATCCTGACCATCCTATATAATAAAAGGCTAATATGCAAATTAACCAAATGGCAGAACGACTGGTCGCTATGACAGGCACTGACCACCAGGGAGGAGACGCTCAATGCAGGAGCTGCTCCCTAGTGGTCGTGCACTCCCACAGGGGGAGCACTGCTCAGCCAGAAGTCAGGCTCTTGGCTGGTGAGTATAGCGGCGGTGGCAGGAGACTCTCCCCCCTCCACAGCAGTGCTCAATATGTCCAACTGCTGGCTTAGGCTTACTCACAACAGGCTCCCGGACTGTGAGAGGGTAAAGGCTGTGCTGAGGGATACCCCCCTCCCCGAGTGCATGAATTTCATGCACCAGGCTTCTGAGTATAGTAATATTTTCTGAGTTTATCTTGGGTGCAGGTTGTACAAAGTTTGGAAGCTGGCTTCCTTGCCTGATCAAGTCCCCTGACTTTCACCTTATCTTCCAGCTAGGATTGAAATGTTAATCTTCTCAGTACAATCTAATTTAATTATTGCTGTTATGTTTCTGTGCCCAGAGGTGAAAATTTTGTGTTCTCAATAAGTCAAAGTAATAAAGAACATAGTACAGCTACAAGGTAGGTCATTTGATGCTTCTTGAAATAGAAAATGCCCCCATCCTATCTTCCCAGATTCCAGGACTTTCACATTAAAAGGGCCAGGAACCCACAGGAGAAGGAACCACCAGAGAAACATACTGTATCAGAGACATAATCCACAGGTAGTTTATTGGATATGGATTAAACCCTGCTACTTGTATATCAGGAGTCTCTCAAATTAACTAAGATACTTCAAAAATATTCTCAGAATTGGTGAAATTTGATGGATTAGTGAGATGTTTAGGAAGTAGTGTTAGGGATGGATTGAATGTTGGGGAAATGAGAGAAATGTCCTGTTTTCTGGCTTTGACTGATTGGAAGAAAGTGCCAATAATCAAGAAAGGATACACTGGAGAAGTATATCATATACATTCCCCAAACCAGGAAGGAGGGCAGAACAATGGAAGAAAAAAGTAATGGGCATGACAGAAATCTAACTTGAACTGATTAAGCATAAATTTGGACTGTGTTGGCTTTGGTAACCAAATCTTAATATGAGTAGGCGTTGATTTGGCCTCAGGGCAATTGAAGAGGGAACTCACACACTCGAAATTTTAGGTATACTTTGCGTGTAGTGACATGCCAGGATGTTAACTGTACAATTCTGTGTAACACACATACCTATCAAGAAATAGGACATTGTCATTAACCCAGGAAGTTCTTTAATATCCCTCTTTATGATATATGTTCCTAAAAACATTTAAAAGTATTCACAGCAGCTTTAATAATAAAGCTAAATAATAGCTAAACATTACTATTCCAATTTCTAGAACCGTGAGATTGTTTTGCTTATTGGAGAACTTCATATAAATCAGATTATATAGCCCTAACTGGTTTGGCTCAGTGCATAGAGCGTCGGCCTGCGGACTGAAGGGTCCCGGGTTCGATTCCAGTCAAGGGCATGTACCTTGGTTGCGGGCACATTCCCAATGGGAGGTGCGCAGGAGGCAGCTGATCAATGTTTCTCTCTCATTGAAAAAAATCAATGTAAAAAATCAATAAAATATATTTTTAAAAAAATCAGATTATATAATAAGCACTCTGTAATGTCTGGCCTCTTTCACTGAGCACGTTTTTTATTTCATCCATATTGTTGTGCTTATAAAATTGTGTGGCTTTTTAAAAATTATCAATATTATTCTAGTATGTATTTGGTACAGTTTACCTACCCATTCCCTTACTGATGGACACTTGGAGGGTTCCAGTTTTTATCATTATGATTAAGGCTCCTTTTAATATTTTTGCACAATGTTTTTTAGAGGCTTATGTTGTCAGTCCTCCTGGATACTTAGGAATTACATGGCTATTCACAATATTGATTATGTTTATTAAAAAAAAACTAGTAAATAATTTTTGAAGAGGTCATATCATTTTACGAACTCCTACTAATAGTGTTTGAGAGTTGTGGTTGCTTGTCAACACTTAGTGATATCAGTCTTTTAATTTTAGTCTTTCTAGTTCGTGTGTAGTTGCACCTCATAGCCTCATAATGTTGTTTTTTTCTTTTAAAATAATTTTTATTTTTTAATTACAGTTGGCGTGCAATATTATATTAGTTTCAGGTGTTCAGTCCTGTGTTTAGACATTCATATAATTTAGAAAGACTGTTCTCTATGCTGTACTTTACATGCCCATGACTATTCTGTAGCTACCCACTTGTACTTTTTTATTTACCTTTACCTTTTTCATCCATCTCTCCAATTCCCCTTCCCATCTGACAACCGTCAAAATGTTTTCTTTGTATATGAGCCTATTTCTCTTCTGCTTGTTCGTTTACTTTGATTTTTATATTTCACATAAAGTTAAATCATCTAGCATTTGTCTTTGTCTGACATTTCACTCGGCTCTCCAGTGAAGCCACCTTGTCCTGGAGTTTTCTTTGTGGAAAGTTTTAAAATTGAAAGTGCAAATTCTTTAATAATTATCAGGTTTCTTAGATTTTCTATTATTTTTTGAGTGTTATTAACTGTATTGTGTTAATATTGAATTCGTATGTCATAGTCTCAGCCCTCAATGTGACTGTATTTGGGGAAAGGGTCTTTAAAGAGGTACTCAGGGTTAAATGAGGTCACAATAGTGGTACCCTAATCCAATACGCTTGCTGTCCTCAGAATAGAGGAGGAGATACCAAGGATTCACACGCACAGGGAAGAGGCCGTGTGCACACGCAGACAGAAGGTGGCCATCTGAAAGCAGAGGACAGGCCTAAGGAGAAACCAACCCTCCTGATCTTAGACTTTCTTCTTCCATGCTTTGAGAAGATAAAATTCTGTATGGCAGCCCTAGCAAACGAATATAGTCAGTTTTAGTACATTTTTAAACAAATTTATTCATTTTATCTAAGGCATGAAACATATTATCATAAGATTTTTGCAATATCCTACTGTTTTTTTATACTTTGTTCTATACATTGTTTTCTCTTTACTTTCTGAGATCTATAAGATATCTTTTTTCTTATCTTTTCTAATAAGAACTTATCAATTTTCATAATCTTTATAAAAAGCAGTCTTTGGCTTTTTATATTCTCCAGTTAGTTTTTTGGGTCATTTAGTTCTGCTTTTTTTTTTTCTTCTACTAACTTTGGGTTTAATTATCCATCTTTTTTGAGTTCTTATGGAAGAATCACTGATCTCATCAATTTTTTTCTTTTTTAACACATTCATTTAAAACTATACATTTCCCTGTGAGAGCTGCTGTGCCTGTAACCTGCAAATATTGATATGTTGTGTTTTTGTTTTTATTCAGTTGAAAACAGTTGAAGATATTTTCTTGTGATTTCTTCTTTGATTCATGGTAAATTACAATGATTGTTTAATTTCTAAATATTTGGAGATTCTCAAAATACTTTATTGATTTCCAACTTCTAGTTCTAATCATACTCTATATAATTTAAATTCTTTGAAATGTATTTTGATTTTTTATGGCCCAAAATGGCCTATCTCATATGTACTTGAACATGTTTATTTTACTATCATTGGATATAGTGTCTTTAAATGTCAGTGATATCAGTTGGTTGAGAGTATTGTCCAAACCTGCTGATATATCTCAGTTTTTTTCTGTTTTATATATTCATGTGGGAGGGGTATCAAAGTTTCCAACTTTGTGGGTTTTTTCTTTTTTTTTGCTTTGTTTTGTTAATCCTCACCAGAGGATATTTTTTCATTGATTTTTAGAGAGAGTGGAAGGGAGGGAGAGAGACAGAGAGAGAAACATCAGTATGAGGGAAACACATTGACTGGTTGCCTCCCAAATTCGCCCTGAGCAGGGCCAGGGATTGAGCATGCAAGTGAGGTACGTGCCCTTGACTGGAATCAAACCTGCAGCCCTTCAGTCCACGGGCCGAGACTCTATGGACCCACGCTCTACGCCCTAAGTCAGACTGGCTAGGGCTCTTTCTTTATATAGTTTTCTCAAATTTTACTTCATAGGTTTGAGAACCATTTTATAAGGCCCATATGCATTTAAGATTGTTTTGTCTTGCCCTAGCTGGTTTGGCTCAGTGGATAGAGCGTCAGCCTGTGGACTACAGGGTCCCAGGTTTGATTCTGGTCAAGGGCACATGCCTGGGTTGCAGCCGATCAATGATTCTCTGTCATCATTGAAGTTTCTGTCTCTCCTTCTCCCTTACTCTCTGAAATCAATAAAAATACATTTAAAAAAAGATTGGTTTGTCTTACTGTCTAATGACTCTATTATCAATATGAAATGCCTTTCTTTGTCTCTGATAATACTCATTTTGAAGTACATTTATAATATTAACGTTATCAAATCTATTTTCTTATGCTTAATATTTGTATGATTTTCTTTTTTTTACTTTCAAATATTTTGTATACTTATACATAAAGTGTATTTTTTTTATCAATGATATTCTCTAGTGTTTGTATCCTGTCTGACAATATCTGCCTTTCATTTTGATTCTTTACTCCACTTACATGATTAATTATTTGTTTTATGTTTAGGTCTATCATCTCACTGTGTAAGTTTTCTAAGTCCCATCTACTTTTGTTCCTGTTTCTTCTTTAATGTCCCTTTCTAGTGTGAATTGAGTATTTTTTTTTTAGTATTCCTTCTTACCTCTTCTATTGACTTTTTTTCGTATTTTGCTGCAAAAAGCTTTATTGTTTCCATTTGGTCCAAGGCACAGGATGGGGATTCCAAGGTTGTTAAAAGGATGCCTAGTTGTTTCAGAGATAGGTTCAAACCCAAACCAGAAACTAGAGCTTACAAAGGTGCCCCTCAAAGGCCTCTGGGCTTGAAAGGCTCCTACTTGTGCTTGAAGGTGAGCCTTTTGAAGAGACACTTGCCCAGTCAGCCCAGCCAGGGCCGGCCAGCCTACAGAGATTAGTCAGGTGGCCCCCATCTTCTTGATGAGTTTCACCTCCTCATCCAGGAAGTGATGCTCCAGGAAGTCACAGAGATGAGAGTCTGTGCCGGGAGAACCCAGGGTGTGCAGGTCCAAAAGGGTCTGGTTCAGGTTTTCCTGCCAGACCTTGGCATCTGAGTTTTACTCCACTCCTCTTGGGGAGGTTTCTGCACCTTCTGGAAGTGGGCGTGGTCACCACCTTGCTGGTTTTGCATCCTGGCGAGTGCTGAGCTTCTTGGGAGCTTCTCCTCAGCAAACTCATGGAAGAAGTGGTGCTTTCCTCCAGTCATGTGTCCTGGTGGAAACAGAAGCCCAGAGGTAGGTGTGGGAGGCCCACAGATCTAGGTTGGCCCAGGCAGTTGACAGCGGCCTCTACCTTGGCGGAATAATTCTGACGAATTTTGTGATCTCATGGTTGCTCAGCAATAAGGAGTTAAGCTAAAAAAAAAAAAAAAAAAAAAGGTGTTGGCTGGTCTCAGAGGCCCAGGATGGCTGACATAGTTCTGAAATGGTGACTTATCTCCTGGAGATCTCCTGGAGGGGGTGGACTGAAGTCAGGCGGAGACCCTGGTGCTAGGTCTGGCTGGCTCTGACCCAAGTCTGGCCCTCTAGCCCAGAGTGCTGCCTGCAGTGACCTCTATTGACTTTTAAGTTATATTTTGTATTGTTAATTTTTTTTAGTAGTAACTTTATGGTTTACAGCATGCATCTTTAAATTATTACCGTCTACTTGTACAAAATATTCTACTTTTTCATAGTCAATATAAGAACATTAAAACGTATGGTCCATTTAATACCCTGATGACCTATGTAATCTTTTTGTCATGTATTTTACTTTTACATATACACTAAACCACACATTACACGATTAAATTATTTTAAAGAGGCAATAATCTTTTAAACAGGTTTACAAATTATATATACAGTACATTAAGAATGATTTTTAAATGGCTCTCTTATTTATTGATGTATTTATTCTTTATAGTGTTTCATTCCTTCCTATATGAGGAGATTTCTATCTGGTATTATTTTCCTTCACCACTTTTAATATTTCTTGTGATGTATTGTTTGTCCAACATGACGTCTTTTAGTTGTTTTCTCTGAGAAACATCCTTATTTCACTTTTAATTTTGAATGGATATAGAATTCTAGTTTGACTCTTTTCCTTTCAGCACTTGAATTAACTTTCCATTGTCTTCAGTCTCCACTACTTTTCTGATTAAAAGTCTGCAGCAATTCTTCTTGATTGTTTCCACAGATGTAATGTACCCCCTCATACCCCACCCCTTGATGGCTTTTAAGACTTAGTTTTTGTATTTCAATAGTTTGAGGCCTAGGTATGATTTTCTTTGTATTTGTCCAGCTAGGAGTTTGCTGAGATTTATGGATGTATGAATCCAAATATGAGACAGACAAAAAGTCCCCCAAAGATTACTAGGTTCCAATCTCTGGAACCTATATATATGTAAGGCTACCCAACAAAAGATAAGTAAACTTGCAGATGGAATTAAGGTTGTTAATTAGCTGATTTTACAATAGGATCACCCTGAGAGAGAAGCCGGGTTGCCAAGACGCACTGTGGCCATGAACAAAAGTGAGGCTGGGAAGCAGAAAAGAGGCCCAACTACCCCAGCACAGTTGTTTAGGGTTAAAATAATCTACAAAGACCACGAGGAGTATTTAACCCAAATGGAGATGCGGGTGCACCCTGATGGAGTGATGTTAAGGGCAGTTTGAGGGGCACAGCCTACTCTCCTGCAAATGAACTTAGCAGGGAAGCATGAAATAGGCAGAGGCCTTGACCCTTGAGAGTGTCTAACCCACAGGGAACAGCTTCGGAAGGGCCAAGTTCAGAGAAATACTCCAATAGCAGCTTGGGAACTTCACCCACTTGAAAAATTTGCTTGACCTATATAGCATTAGCCATGATGCTATGTGTGTTCTATAAATACAAAGTAATTGATTTATCAGCTTAAAGGGACAATTAGGAATATAATTCCCTATGCCAAGCACCTGTGTTATCTATAATATGTGATCCCAGCTGGAGTATACCTTCCACTGCTCTCACTGCTGTGCTAGTGGAGACTTGCCTACCCAGTCTTTACAGTCACAAACTTGACTCATTCTTCCTAACCCCCTGTTCATCTGGTTGTACATTTGACTTGAGGAAGAATGGTCTATCAGCTTTAGAAAGCTGAGCCATTCTTTAACATCTCTCACAATAATCTCATTTCAGAAACAGTTTCTAAATACCCTTTTTTTCCTGATTGTAAAGTCACTATGTGTTTGTTGTAGGAACTGGATGGAACATGAACATAATTTACTAAGTATTGCAGATACAGTGGTGAACAGATATTGTCGTATCCCAAAATCCCTATCTCCTATAAGTAATCATCAGAAACTTTTTTTTCTGTTTTATTTTACTTTGGCTTTATCAGGATCATGCTATACATCCTGTTTTATAGTCCATTTTTAATTTAACAATGTTTCATAAAGCTATCACCATGTCATTACCTAATTATTTTATGACTGCATAGCATTTGCATTCCATCTCAGAAATCTGAGCTGCTATATTTCACTTATTAACCAGTTTCTTGACCCTTC
Organism: Murina feae; assembly: GCA_004026665.1. NCBI lineage: Eukaryota > Metazoa > Chordata > Mammalia > Chiroptera > Vespertilionidae > Murina > Murina feae. The sequence continues at coordinate 23,544 of PVJC01007452.1, forward strand.
TTATATAGGACATCTATCTAAGCCTCTCAGTCCTCTCAGACCAACCCTAGAGCTCATAGCCTATACCTGCAAGTCCTTTGCCACTTGTATTCTCAACTTCCCAGTCCTCTTATCAGTTATCTGATTGCAAGTAAGTCTGCTCAGTGGCTTCTTTATAAGACAACTGGGATTCTCTCTGAAGCAGGTGGCTTGGTTCCGACATCTGTATTTTGAATGAAGTTAGACTCACAACTATTGACACAGGATAAACTCCCTGCAAATATGATAAAGGTATTTCTGGCTGTAAAATACTCTTTCAGTCAGATAGTTTATTTGAACAAATAATTACACATTGCAAACCTGATTCTTGCTCCCATGTAGTTCATGAGGATGAGGTTCATGCATATTTAAGAACAAATTCCAGCTTTGATTACTCCAAAAGAGAACTGGTTTTATGGAAAGAACACAAAATGTGATACAACCTTGCCTTTCCAATTCAGGTTATGGATTTTTAATTAGCTGTTTGTAATGGGGGGAGAGAGAGAGAGAGAGAGAGAGAGAGAGAGAGAGAGAAGAGAAGAGAAGAGAAGAGAAGAGAAGAGAAGAGAAGAGAAGAGAAGAGAAGAGAAGAGAAGAGAAGAGAAGAGAAGAGAGAGAAAGGGGGAGACATCTGTTAATGGAGTTGAGAAATAATGGCACCCTTGCTTCAATCACCTGGTTATTCATTGAGGCCAATGTCCAAGGATTTTATGTATTTATTGGTTTGTTTGTTCCTCTGTGTTTATTTATTTTTGTATTTAACCTTCCTCTGGCAAGTGAAAAACCCTTGATGTCCCCAGACCATGAGCTGAATCCCTGCTCCCTTCACAGGGCAGCAGGCATGGAGAACTGTGCAGTGGTGACAGCTGAAAGGTCCCAAAGACATCTTAGGATCAGGCTGGAAATAGCCTGGTATCTCTGAGCTAACAAAAAGCCTAAAAGCCAATTTGGGCTTTTAACAAATATGCTAATCAATCAATCAATCATAATCAATAAACATTTCTCAGTGCCTTCTATGTACAGAGGCCTTTCTCAGAATATTTGAGCTGGGTAGGGCCTTGGGGGCCATCTCCACTTTGCAAGTAAAGACAGTTCATCTGTGAAAGGGATAGGATATTCGTTTTTACTGAACGAACATCTATTTTCCAGGTCATTTCATCCAACTGCTAGGTTACATTTTTTCATTTTCATTTTTGGATGAGGAAGCTGAGACTGGAGTTTCAGAAACTTGTCCATGGTTTCCCAGCTAATCAGTAGCCCCACCAGGGCTTGCAAGAAGTAGCTCATTCCTCTGCCTCTTAAAGAAACAGTGGATACATCAACAAGGGAACACAAATGAAGGAGGCACTGCTCGCGAGAAGGGACTGGGTACTAACTTGACCAACTACTTACAATACTCTAGGACTCTTTCTTTTGAATTTATTGGGGTGACATCCTATCTAATAAAGAGGGAATATGCTAATTAACCCTCAAGCCATTGCAAAGATGGAAGCGCCCACAGCCAATAAGGAAGGAATATGCTAATTGACTACCACGCCCTAAAAAATGGCAGCACCCACAGCCACAAGATGTCCGGCAGGGGAGGGCAGTTGTGGGTGATCAGGCCAGCAAGAAAGGGCATTTACGGGCAACCAGGCCAGCAGGGGAGGGCAGTTGGGGGGACCAAGCTGGCAGGGGAGGATAGTTGGGATGGAAGGGGAGCAGTTAGGCATCTATCAGGCTGGCAGGGGAGTGGTTAGGGGGTGATTAGACTGGCAGGCAGAAGGGGTTAGGGGCAATCAGGCAGGCAGGTGAGCAGTTGGTAGCCAGCAGTCCTGGATTGTGAGAGAGGCATCTCCCAGGGGTCCCAGATTGGAGAGGGTGTAGGTTGGGCTGAGGGACACTCCACTTCCCCCCTCCAGTGCATGAAACTCATGCACTGGGCCTCTAGTTGGTTAATAAAATTATATAGGTTTCAGGTGTACAAATTATACTTCAGGGTTTTTAATTATACTTTAGGCATTCCAAAACAGAGAACTGAACTTAAAAGTGGAAAGTAGACCCCTGAACCTGCCTTTTATGGTGACTAAATATAATACTTTTAAAATAATGTTGAAGGAAGGCTAACCTTTAAAACCTACAGATTTGCAGCTTAACATTGTAATTTATTTCTCTTGGTAACAGTTGCAATGTTCCTAGATTTATGTAGAAAAGAAAAAATAATTCCTCTATCTAAAATGGACAAAACTCTAGAAAGGAAAAAAAAATTATTTTGACCTTTACTGTTAAAAGAGGAAAATAGACTTTGAGAATGTAACATCCATTGTCAAATTCTCTAAGAATTTTGGAAGGTAATCATAGAAAAGCATTTACATAATCAAAGTACTTAAAATTAAGTATAAGGCTTAGAGAGCTCCAATACTACTGAATTAAAAGAATCTTTTCAACTCACAGTAATGGATGGATGGAGGCTTAGAATTTGGGGAAGCATGGAAGGGATGACAGCAAAGTGCTTACTGACTTGCAGGAACTTGTCAGTTGGGAAGGGGGCATGTTATTCTTAATCAGCTTCATTTCTTTGAGGCCTGCTGCAAAAGCCAAAATTTCTGTATTCTTCAGCAAATTGCCAATTTGTGGCTAGTTTGTAATGTGTTTAAAAATGAGGCTCATATCATATTGCATATGAAGTGTGGTGATACTAATTAACATGCCATAAAATATTTTATCTGACAGCAATGGGGTGTGTGTGTGGTGGGGGGAGGTTTTTGAATCTGAACAAACATCAGCACAATAGTTACTGAGCTTATGTGACTGGAATACGTGATGGCCTGAAATAATGGGTTGGCCCTGAGACATCTTCTTCTTAAATTTAGTTGTTGGCATCTGCTTATTGCTCTAATGGTTTTGGCTCCCTGGTGTTTAAGAGAGAACAGCCAGAGGACAGATCAACTTCTCAAGATTTCACAAGGACCAGCCAAAGATAAACTTAGAGCAATGATGCTCCTGACTCCTAGATTCTCTTCCCCTATAAACCCAAACCTGGCTTCTTATTCTATGCAAATATATTAAGCTTTTTATTATTATGATTTTATTTAAAATTTTAAATTATTAAAGAAAATGTGCTTAGTGTACAGAACCTGAAAAACTATATCTAAAGAAAGAGGACAATATAAATGTGTTAGTATTTTTATTCTATTTTATCAAAGGCTTCTCTTCATCCCACCTACTGTTATTCCCCACCACACAATAGTTTGTAGGAGGAATGGAAATACCGGGATTTTAGTTATTACATTTAATATTATATCCCAAGTACTCCCCATGCCAAGATTTTGTTGAAATATTGTTAATGGCTATTGCTATTTTATTGCAATTTATGAAACTATTTCTCTACTCTTGGATACAGTCAAACACTTAGCAAGGCGTATGAGTCATGATTTTCTGTATGGGCTCCTGTGACCCCACTGTCTTCCAAAACGTTGATATTGCTTAAAAGTCTATCTTTGGCTCCTCTTATGTTTTGTCATTCTCTTTCATTGATTTTACCCATTTCCTTTCTTTTCTTTTTTTTTCAATCAACTCTCTATATGCTAGTGACTCCCTATGTCAGGGGTCCTCAAACTTTTTAAACAGGGGGCCAGTTCACTGTCCCTCAGACCGTTGGAGGGCGGGACTATAGTTTTAAAAAAAAAACTATGAACAAATTCCTAGCACACTGCACATATCTTATTTTAAGCAGGACAGGCAGCAGCGGCAAAAACACCAGGCATGTGGCCCGCGGGCCGTAGTTTGAGGATGCCTGCCCTATGTGCTTGTACTCAAACATCTCTCCTGAGTCTAAAACCCAGAGAGAATAACATAAAAATAGTGGAGAAGGCCTGACTTCCAGAATGAAGAACTTTCCCTTTTTCGTGGATAATAGGGAGTCACTAGCAGGTTTTAGTGTTTGGAAGCACCATGATGAAAGCTTTCTGAAAGAGGAATGTGGTGAGGAATGTAGACAGCTCAGAGCAGGGACATGCATCTGAACCCTCCTGTGGTCCACAGATGACTTTTGTGGCCTTTCCTTTAAGTCCAGCCTCACTTCAGGGACCAGTCTGATGCCCGTACAAATGAAAGAGCATTGATTGTGACACAGACCCTACACCTCCTGCTTTGCCCAGAAACTTCTCTCTGCTACAGGCACTGCAGGCTGGATTGGCACTCAACACTAGGCACTCATGCATGTGCAACCCAGAAGTGGGGGAGTTGGCACCCCAGGGAGCAAACCTTGACTAAGGTGGGACAGAAGCCCATAGACAGGTGGTGCTGAGAGGCATTCACAAGACTTCTCAGCTGGCCCTATAGGACTAAGCATCAGTCCAGCGGTCTCCTGGGTTAGTGGCAAATCCGATACGTATAGCCTTGTTGTCTTTCTCACTCCCTGTCTCCTATGCCTGCCAAGCATAAGCTACTGCTGCATCAGCCTTACTGCAGGGTGCTGAGAGACTTGTGCTAAAGAAGGAAGGACTATAACTGCTTTTCCCTATGGAGGCCCTCTCAGTTAAAATCAATACCTTTTAATACATCACCCTTTTCCTTCGGAGTAATGGCTGTGTTTTTACTTGTGTGACTATATAGGTACTAGTGCACCGGTGCACAGATTCATGCACATTGAAAGGAAATTAATTAGAAGGAGGCCATAGGGCAGGACTGGGAGAGACAGGCCGGACCTGCCCTGGAGCCAGCCTCCCTCGGTTCCTCCCCAGTCTGCCGTACCTACGGCAACACGGCTGGAAGGGCCTCTGCAGAGTGAGCGAGGTCCCTCTGGCAGGTGGGGTCCTTCGGCCTGGCCTGTGGGGTATGGGCCAAAATCGACTTTCCAACATCCCATGAGGGTTGCGAGAGGGCAGTTCTCGGGTGATGCACCCCAGAATCTGGCTCCTGCCTCTCTGGTTCTGGGATATGTCACCTGAGAACCACTGCTGCCAAGTTACCACAGCTTGGCAGCTCCTGTGTTGAGCGTCTGCCTCCTGGTGGTCAGTGAACGTCATACCTACTGGACAGTCAGATGATCACTTTCACTTAGCCTTTTATATATATAGACGACTCTCTTCCCCCATTTAACTATAAGATCCATGAAGCAAAGAGCATGTAATTTTTATTCATTATTATAGCCCCAGAACTTGATAAAAATTATTAAATAACTATGATTTCAAAACTTTCCTCCAAATCCAAAACTTCTGAGGTCCAGGTTGTCAGGAGCTAGTCTATTTCATCCTCTGGGGGTAGGCATTAGTGAGTAAGTTCTAACTGTATTTTTCTCAGTATCCTCTCATTTTCTCATTATGCAATGAAAGAAGAATGTATTTGGCATTAAGTAAGATAAAATTGAATTTCATTCATCTCATTTATCAGATTTATGATTTTCTCATTTAGTTTCTTCATCCCAGTTTTGTAGATTCCAAGTAAACTATCCCTCTCTAGTTCAAGGTTCTCAGAACTACAGATAGCCTGCCCTGTTTCATGGTGTCCCACATAAAGCAAGGGTTCCATGACACCTCTCACACCCACCCATCCTCTTTCCAGAGCTTCTTTGAAGGTGACCTGAGACCAGTAAATTAAAAACCACGGTGCTTTTTACAGTGACATACCCAGTCCCATTAAAGGAAGAACGTTTCGCCACATTTTACAGTTGAAGAAAATGAAGACCAGAGAGACTAAGTGAACTGCCCAAGTCACACAGCCAATAAGCAGTCTCATTCCAAAGCCTATGCAGTGACCTCTTACATTTAAGAGCTGTTTGAGTCTGCTCAATTTCCGTTTTTTTCCAGTGAACAGTGGGTTTTCCCTGCCCCATGCAGTCATCATTAATCCTTCGGGGCAGCTGAGAAGTGTCTTAATCAGGGCCTCTGACTCTGTCCTTCATTCCTTTTCTTTCTGTTCAGTTAACTGCAGGTGCCCTAAGGAATGGAAGTGGGGCTGCTCTGGATTTTAGAGGAGCAGACCTAGCCAGAGAAACTACTCGGGAGACCCCACAGATAGCCTGAGATAGTGCATTTTCTCTCTCTCCCTTCCTCTTCCCTACCACCCCCTTCCCCCCCTTCCCCCCACCATTCCTGCTCCCTCCACACCTTTTCACTATTTGCATCAGCCCACCCCGTTCCTTTACTTTGGGTGGAAGGATAAGATACAAAGGATATCTTCATTTAGTGTTGTTTTCGCTGATAGGCAAGTTTATTTAAAATTAGTATCTGAGGACTTACAGGAGATTTTACTATTGGGCACTGCAACAATTTAAACTGTAGTTTTTAAGCATTGAACTTAAATCTATGGAAATAAGTCATAGTGGGAAGCTCATTATTTCTTAATTACAGGACACATGAGTATCTAGCTTTAAATATTCTTCCGGAGTTTAGAGGAACATTGTGTTTAGAGGAAAGTTTCTGCTTCACCTTTCTGCAAGAAATTAAGTGTCATTATCACTAGTTTAAAGTAAAAATGGGACAAAAATTGGAATTAGAAGACATGTTTTAGATTCTTTGGAGATGAGCCAGAGGAGAAATGTCAATTTCTTTTGTAACAATTCTCTTTTACTTGGAATAAATTCTAAAGAAGACTCAAAAACTAGTGCTGATTTTATTCCAGGTAGAACTATAGGTTAAGCAAAACTTGTCCTATAGCCAGAGGAAAAATATAGGAAAGTTAACTCTAATCTAAGTTGGACTGCAACAAGTAGCATCTCAAAAGTTTGATTAGATATTAAATTTTACATATTTGTATAACATTCAGTCTATTATCTAAACCTACTCGAGACCTTCCCTGCTATACAGAGACTTGCTGAGGTTAGGGAATAATTTTAGTGAAGACTTCCTTTGACACGTCCTTCCATCCCTGTGTGTGTGAGCTGGGGGGCTGCATCAGTTCCTCCTTCATTATTCCAGTCCTGGGGAGCGTGGTCTCATTACAACCTCTTCTGTTCATTCCCCAAAGCTGCATTACTGCATATGTTTGTCTCCTTATTTCAGGCCACCATGCCAACCTCTCATTTACTTTGAATATGTTTATGAAACCCCTGCCACCTGCCCAACCCTGTAATAAATGGTGGAAATAGAGTGCTAGACAAGAGAGAGGTGGTTCCTATTCTCACACAGCTATCAGTTTAGAGGGGAAGAGGACTGAGTAAGCAAATTAGAGGTGAGTAAAAGGAAGCAGATATAACAAGGGGGAACTAGATATAGGACCTGCGCAACTCTAGGGACATTCATAACCCTCTTTTTGAAATCGTAGGACAGTACAGCAGAAATAGTAACATGCTAATGGTAATAGTAACAACAACTAGTGTTTGTTATGTATTTGCTATCTGCAAGGCATCAAAGTGACACTGTAAACCTTAAATGCAATTCCTAAGTGAAAGGAGCCAATCTGGAAAGGTTGCATACTACATGACTCCAACTACACGACATTCTAAAAAGGCAAAACTATGGAGACGTAGAGAGGAGTGGTTGCCAGGGGTTGAGGGAGGGAGCTGGAGAGGGAGGGATGGAACATGGGATTTTGAGGGCAGTGAAACCCCTCTGAGTGATACTGTAATGGTGGTTGCATGTCATACATTTGTTCAAATTCAGAAAATATTAATACAAAGAATGGACCCTAATATATACTATGGACTTGGCTCATCTATTGTAACAAGTGCACCACACTAATGTAAAAGCTAATCAGGGAATTGGTGGAGTGAGATGGTATATTGTACTGTACTTTCTGACCTCTCTCTCTCTCTCTCTCTCTCTCTCTCTCTCTCTCTCTCTCTCTCTTGCTCTCTCTCTCTCTTTTGTAAACCTAAAACTGATGAAAAGTAGTCTATTAATTGAAAAAAGAAACACTCTATGAAGGAGGCACTAAAATTATCATGGTGTTTCAGGTGAAGAAACAAAGATTCAGAGACGTGCCCAGTTTTCCACAACCAGTGAATCCATAGGTGCCTGTTCTTAATTTCCAGTAAAACCAGAAACACCTCTTTGTTTCCTGACCCTATGACCTCATTATTCTTCTGGGCATTTCGAATAGAAACTCAAAAATACATTTTTTTTTTTATCCTTTTCTCTCCCCAAATCCCTACAGCTGCAATCATTCACCACACCCCATGGATTTTACCATTCACCTGGTAGCTATGACACGCAATGACCACCAGGGGCAGATGCTCCTACCAGTAGAGGAGGGGACCCAACCCCTTGCAGAATTGGCTGTGGGTTAGGTTGCAGCTGGGGGGCACTGTCAGACCCGAATCTGCTTCACCCACACCTGGGACCCAGAGATCAGTTTTGGCTCTATCCCTGCAGGTTAGGCTGAGGGACTCCACCAATGCACAAATGCGTACACCGGGCCTCTAGTCTTTATACATATAAAAGCCTAAGGGACCATCCAACTAGTAACTATAATGTGCAATGACCACCAGAGGGCAGATGCTCTGACTGGTAGCTGTGACAGCACACTGACCACCAGGGGGCAGATGCTCAACGCAGAAGCTGCTGAGCTGTGGTGACTTGGCAGCTGAGGTTTTCAGGTGACTCACCTGGAACCAGAGAGGAGGGAGCCCAATTCCAGGGTGCGTCACCCGAGAACCACCCTCTCATAATCCAGGACCCCTCCGGGGATGTTGGAGAGTTGGTTTCAGCCCAATCCCTGCAGGCCAGGCTGAGAGACCCCACCTGTGCACAAAGCCGTGCTCTGGGCCTCTAGTTTGTTATATAGCTGTTTCTCTGGAACACATGTAGAGGTTAAATCATGACATTTATGGATCCACAGCACTTGCCTAAATTTAAAAATCTTTCATGTTTCCAGTATTGTCACTGGGATTATTGAAATAAGGTTTGACCTACTGTTTACTAAGTGATTCAGTTGTTTTCTCTGATTTATGCTGGGGTTAATTCAGGTGCATCCAGTTGCTCACATTTTTCTCTCACAGGCACATCTGTAACTTTTATATTGGTTAATTTGATCATGGCTGTCACTTTGTTTTCAGGGAATTCGTATGTGAAAATTGTAGCTTACTACAAGGTGCTTTTACAGGAGATTAAATGCTTTATGTCATTTAACCATCTAAGATAGTTCTTATTGTCTCCATTTTACAGATGAGAAAACTAGGCTCAGAGTATGAATTATTTGCTCAACTATAAAGCAGAGGATTCAAAACCAGGTCTTGCTGATGTTCCTTCCAGTATTCAACACTTTCAGCTCCTTTATTTGATTCAGGCCTCTTCAATTTCAGGAAGTTTTGTTACTCAGTAGAATATGTGAACTGTCAGAGAGCCAGTTGGATAGGACAGAATCTTATGAAGTTTCTTAAGAACTTTTATGGCTTAAACATCTTCTGAAATATCTCCGTGGGTACCTTACTAGGAAACCCTGGGATTTTTTTTAAGTTATTTCCAGTTTTCATGGTTTATACATGAGCTTCTGGAGAGCAAGGCAGCAATTTGATTTAATTCAATTCAAAGCACATTTATTGTAATTGCATTATAATATTTATTATAATTGTGTTATAGAATTTACCATTACTTTAAGAGGAAGCTCAGTAATTAGAAACCTCAGTAGTCAGTCATCTTTGCCTCCCCTCACAGTGTAGGGTACCCCGGGCCTTGCCACCCAGAATACTGCACTGTAATTGTCTGTTTTATCCCACAGATGATACCCTCAAGGTCAAGAGACATGCCCCACAACCCAAAGCAGTTCCTGGAATATAGTAGGCACTCACCTTGTGGGAAAATCTACTCCTCCTTTTTAACACATAATTGCTCATTAGTATTTCTTTCAAAGGAGTAGCTAGAGAAGGGGAGGCAACCTTGATCAGTCACAGACATTTAAAAGGATGGCTGAAGACCCTGCAGTGGGAATTAGAGGGTTTTACAATCATTTAAAGAGTAGTACTTGCTCTCATAGAGCTCACACTCTTACTGAAACAATGCATAGAGTCCTGGAAAATATAATCAAGAGGTTTAACTTCATGTCTCTGAAAAATAAACATGAATGTTTCGAACTATAACCACCCCTTAGTTAATAAAAATGAACAAAGCAGATGAATAAGTGTTTATTCAGGAGATTAAATGACTTCTTTGCTGTAGAAAAAATGGTTTTGCATAGGGCTTCATTTACACAGCACTTAACCCGATTATTTTTGACTCTGAATCGCTTTACCCTTAGAAATGCATGGATTGTGTAGCATGACATTTACTTGGAGTGTGAAGGGAGGGGTGTGTGGCAAGGGAGACATATCACTAGATGAGAATGTGAGTGAAGAGTGGTCAGAGGTGAGTGCAACTAGTCTGGGAATATAATTTCAAAAAAAGGAGTCAAAGGAAAACATTCCATTCATTTAGTCATTTACTCATTCAACAAATATTTATTTCTACGTATTTGGCATAGAAAAAAAATTGGAAAAGTTTGAGATAGGAAAAGTCTAAATAAATGCATTTGAATTCCATACAGAGAAATTTTCTTCACTGACAGTTTACATATTCTATTGAGTAACAAAACTTCCTGAAACTGAAGAGGCCTGAATCAAATAAAGGAGCTGAAAGTGTTGAATACTGGAAGGAACATCAGCAAGACCTGGTTTTGAATCCTCTGCTTTATAGTTGAGCAAATAATTCATACTCTGAGCCTAGTTTTCTCATCTGTAAAATGGAGACAATAAGAACTATCTTAGATGGTTAAATGACATAAAGCATTTAATCTCCTGTGAAAGCACTTTGGCATATAGAGAGATACACCCTAGAAATTACTTCTCTCATTTTCCCTTCATTTACTTTCAGTGTTGCTCTTCACATCAAACTACTTGAGAGGATTGGGACACAGTATTTGCTATAGTGCTCTCTAGATGGCGCTCTAACAATTTACTAGTAGGCATGTTTTGTTGGAGGGTGGCTCTTGGTAAGAAGCAGTAAGGTGTAGGCTCAGTGCAAATCCTGGTTACTACATGAAATAAAGTAGTAAGAGTGAAATAAATCTTATCATGTCACAGGGCCAAGCCCAGTATCAATAGAGAGTGTGGATACTACAGGACATACGGCAATGGTTGAGGATGTGTCACAGTGTTATAGAGGAGAGTGGAGACAGTAATGCAGTCTACCACAGGAGGTTCCTTCCTTGTGATCTTATTAATAGGGCAGCATAAAGCATTTTATGGGCCATAGATGCTGAATCAGTGCCTTTCAGGTTTTTTCCTCAACTGCAGTGAAAGAGAGAGAAGCTATGGAAAGCTACGGTCAAGCTTCTCTAGCAACTAAGTCCAGTTCTCAGATAGTGGGATGATAGCATCTTCTTTTTGGAGAACTTACTACACTCCTAAGTGCATGATTTGATCAGAGCAGCTAACTTAATCCAAAGCTCTTACTATGATTTATGCCCCAGCCCTTGTCTACTTCCCTGGCCTCATATTCCATACTCCTCACGAAGACCCTTATGATCCAGACAAAAGAACAACTTGAAATCAGGAACACACCATTTTTAAAATTTGCATATGCCCTCCTCCTGACTGGAATATACTTCCTCCTAAAGAAGATTTACAAAGTTTAGCATATTATCATACGTAACATAAATGTGGCATCTGTCCTGTAACAACCTCTAGCATGATAATCCCATCCCAGTACTTTTTGCCCTAATAAAATTAGATTTTTCTAACAAAGAAATGACCCTGAGTGTCCATAAAAAAATGAACTAATGTTTTAGCAAATGAATGCAGAAACATTGTTTTTTCTTTAATCCTAATTTCCCATTCTTATCAATGTCGGTTTGCATGTCAGTGTTGTTAGGAAGCCAATTGTAGTTTTTTCTTGATGCCTTCAGGCCTAGGCTGTAACTGATTTCAACACCCCTCTTGCCTAGCATGCCACTAGAGGCACAAATATATCCTATGCTTGGGCTAATCAATGAGTAAGAGCTATATAGTTCTGCAGAAACTATACATCAAGCATGTTAAACTTGTGGACCAAATGCAGCCCACAATAAATACTTTTGCGGCCCAGGAAATATAATGGTCAGAAACATTTTAATAAAAATTTCCTAAGTTATTTTTTTACAATATCCTGTTATACATAATTATTAATAATGAACTACAATGTTCTCTAATGACTGATTACTATAATCGTGTTGCATTCATTTCCCTTATGCGCCTTACACGCCTTATGCACAGGCACACCATTTCTCTCCACTAATACTGGCAGTGACTATTTTAGCAGTCGATTTCCATGTCATTAGTCTTGGACTGACTTGTCTGGTGTGCGCAGGAAATATTTCACTCTTGGAGAACAAGAAAAATAGGTTTACTTGGGTTATGCTTATTATTTTGTGCAGTTATTCAGTGTCTGGTAATAAGCCATTCAAGAAAAAATATTAATTTTTATTAAAATGTTCTATTTTATGTTAACAATTACTCATTTATTTCAGCCCTTTGTATTTGGCATGTCTCTATTGAAATAAACCTACGTTTCTATGAAAATTGAAGCTCTTGTTTTTTTTGAAGTACACATAAACTTCGACGTTGTTTACTTGGCCCATGTTAGCCTTTGAGTTTGACATGCTTGCTAAACATTGTACCCAAAAAAAGAACATGCTAGAATATCAGGAGTGAAGTATTGTGATCTTACCGTAAGACCACCAGCCTCCAAGCCCCCTTTCCTGACTACGTACTGAAACCTGAGTCTTTGACCCTCAGTTACATTTGTATTTATATACATACTGGAGGCCCAGTGCACAACGTTCATATACTGGGGGGTAAGGGGGTTACTTATATCACCACCACCACTGCACTCGCCAGCCATGAGCCCGGCTTCTGGCAGAGCGCTGCTCTCCCTGTGGGAGTGCATTGACCACCAGGGGGAAGCTCCTGTGTTGAGTGTCTGCCCCCTGGTGATCAGTGCATGTCATAGTGACTGGTCATTCTGCCATTTGATTGATTTGCATATTAGCCTTTTATTATTATGATTACATTTGTATTTGTATACATACAGTAGTCCCCCCTATCCCCTGAGGGATACATTCCAAGACCCCAGTGGATGCCTGAAATCACAGAGAGTACCAACCCCTATATCTACTCTGTTTTTTCTTAGACATACGTATGCTTTATAGCTTCCCTTTGGCATATCCAAATTGCCAGCATCACTGCTTTTACTCTTTGGGGACATTGTGAAGCAAAATAAGGGTGACTTGAAGACAAGCACTGTGGTACCACTACAATTGACCTGCTAACTGAGATGGCTACTGGTTAACTACTGGGCAGAGAGCATATACAGCATGGGTTTTCTAGGAAGGTGTGCAGAGAGAACTGTTGTTCATTGCACCAGCACTGTGTGTGTTCCAAGCAGAGTATGCAATAAAGACAGAGGACAGGAAGGAGTATTCATTTGGGAGTCCACGTGTCTCTTCCATCATCCATCCCACAGAGAGAATTTTTAGCAGAATTTATCCTCAACTGGGAGCAAGAAGTCACCTTTTCACTCTGTTTTTCCTCCAGGGAACAGCTTAGCTATCTCTTATTCCATGTCTCCCACCAAGATGTCAATACATTGATTTCAGCTTAGCAGAGAGGAGAAGGCTGGAAAATTGAACGTGCTCAAATAAAGTGTGTGGATTAGAAGAATGACAGTTCATTGCTACTGTATCCTTTGAAGCTCTTCAGACACAAATCGAGTAGATGGCCTAACTGTCTATGAGAGGTAGGACTGTTTAAGCCTACTTCTTTTCACAAACTGTCCTGGAATTTCCAGGGTCAATTTTAAACCATTATTTAAAACTCTGAAAGTAACTGTAATGATCTGTATTGTAGTCACATCTCCTCAGCACAGGCCAGTGGTAATGGCATGCATGGGGCCAGCACCCTATTCAGTTTGAGGAATGGACGGCCTTTAGGAAAGGCTGCCCTGTCATGATGTGCAGATGTTGCAGAATACGGCAGAATTCTGGGCAAGACCCTGTGGTGGTTTTAATAGAAAATGTCAACAAATTGTTGAATACACTTTCCTTCAAAAGGTAAATTCCAATTCCCTGCCTCTTAAGTGTGAGTTGTATTTAACGACCTGCTTCTAATGAAGAGAATGTGGAGAGAGTAAAGACGTGTGATGTTTGACATCAGCACATATAAGGTATTGTGGCTTCCTTCTTGTTCTCTTCCTGAGGGAAACCAGTTACCATGTCTCAAAGTCATTCAGATGATCTATGGAGAGGTGCAGGTTGGGACTGAGGCCTCTTACCAACAGCCATGTGAGTGTGCCATCATAGCAATGGAACCATGGGCTCCACCCAAGCTTTCAGATACTGCACTTCTCTTTGACATCTCAGGTGCAGCTCCATGAAAAATCTTGACCCAGAATCAACCAGAAACTACTCTCAAACTCCTTACCCACAGATATTGTGAGAAAATAAATGTTTATTTTATTCACTAAGTTTGGGGATTTTTATCACATTGCAACAGCTAACTTATCCTGACCTATTTTTGCAAAACTTTTTAAAAGACTCTCATTTCAAATAGTATTTTTGTTTTGTTTTGTTTTTGTTTGTTTTAAAGAAAGGATAAAACAGACACAAAAAATTGGTGGGAGTTGACAAAATAGAGGCTGTATATTTCCTCACTAGCACCTCCAGCTTCTCATTTGATTTTCCTGGGCTGCCTGTGAAGTCAGGTGCTGGGTGCAGGATCTCCCTGGCAAATGAAGAAAGGAATACTTGGCAGGCCCAGCTGGTCTTGTGAGCATCATGAAAGGCTTTGATTATCTTCAGCTGATGGGCATAGCATTCCAACAAGAATCCTTTAGGTTCAACAGTGTGTATCTTTTATGGCTTGTGTGTTTGTCACATAGAATTATCATTTTTGCTTTCAGTAAATCCATAAAAATCAATGTTTGTGGTCGTGAGGGGGAGGAATAAGTCAAGCACGAGATTAGGACCTAACCCGATAGTCAACACTCAGGAACGATTTAGAAGAGGCTGTTTTTAGTAGAGACTTCTCTCTATGGGCCTAAAAGGGAATCTGTGAGTAGGAACTGGGGTGGGGGAGGTATAGATAATTAGTTCTTAGTTGTAAGCAGTAGCTGTAAGGTCTGGGGGTTGGGCAGATAGAAACCTTCAAGATTCCACCTGCTGAGCTGGATAAACAACCCAAGGCCAAACTGCAGATGCGATAAAACATCCTGGCTGACAATGTCTCTGCTGGACCTACCAGAAGACCAAATGGCTGCTGTGAAAACACTCTCCTTGACAATTAACGACCATCTGGAATTTCTCAGAATGGCCAAAGTGCAGTTGTACAAACTCCCCACTTAAACATAAGTCATCCCCCACAATCTACCGCGGACAAACCTGATTGGTCCGACAGCAGCATAAAGTTTTGCCTGGCATGTGTGTCTGTGACTTCCCCGGCCTGTTCCCCTAGGACCGGAGAACCTCACCCGAGAGCATTCAATAAACTCGATCTTTCACTTTTACCCTGCATATCTTGGTCAACTTACTGGTTTTGGGTCGGATTAAATCTTACAGTAGCTGTGGCCTCTGTGTTTTCTGAAACATCCCTTACATCATTCTCATTTGCTGGGCGATATTGTGAACAGAAACTTGGTCTTCAATTGGCTTGGCTTATAGCCCTGCTTCCAAAGAGAGATACATTTAAGATTATGACATACATTTTTCTCTGAAGATTTTTCCCCTCCACCTTTTTAATGCAGTGGAGAAACAGGGTTATAATGGAAAGACACATTTTCAAGGAAACTGTTCAAAAAATAAATTCCCATTGTGACATTGATTTAAATGCATTTTTTGATCTCAAGGATGCTGCTTTTATTCCAGGAAGTGATGTTACAATCAAATTAATTTATTTTTGCAGTGAGACCAAGGGATGAAAAGGTCTGTAAAGTGCAAATTGCTGTTATTAATTTACAAGATGAAATGCTTGTTGCTTTGGGAATCAGTTCCAGAGCTCACTGTTTTCACATAATCTTATATTGTGGGTAATTATACACAGACATTAACTTGATAAAGATAATTACAAGAATCCATCATTGCTGGGGTTTTGATTTATCTGATTGTAAACTATTAGGGACCTTATATCTGATGATTAACTTATACTGGGTATTTATTTGTTTGCGAGTGCCTGAAATAATTACTAAAATTAATACAGAGCATGTTTTTACCTTTTAACAATGAATTCCTTTGATTAACAGAATGGCATTTGTTCAGCTGAGGATCTTAAACACCAGATTTAAATTTCAAAAAAAAATCATTTGAACCATTGAGTTAAAATATTTAGCAAATTGGTGTAAAAAAGATTAAGTGGGAAATTTACTTTAAAGGACAAGTGTGTGAGAGAGAGAGAGAGAAAGAGAAGGAGAAAGGGAGGGAGGGAGGGAGAGAGATGGAGGAAGGGGGGTAGAATGAGACCCAGGTAGATTTTAACTGTTTCAGATCTCATGCTATGGTAGACATATAGATTCCATGAGGGTGATGTTTTCAATTTTTAGAAATTCTCTGTTCCTTACAAGTTTTATATAACTGTTGCTGGTATGTTAGGAAATGGCTCCCAACAATAGCTCCCAACTCAAGCTGTGTGTAAGCATCCTCAGATCTCATTACAAATACAGATTCCCTCCAGATTCTGCATTATAGATCTGGTTTGGTGCCTGTACACCTTTATTTTTAACAGGCTTCCTAGCTAATTCTCATGCATAGCCTGATATTGGAATACTATCAAGGCATTCCTGTGGAGATCTCCTTCTAGCTAGAACCATGATCTCATATTAGTTTGCTCCTAAAAGCAAAAATAGGAAAATACAAGGGGGAAAAAAATACAACATTCTCTTTTCCACCATTTGTCAGGCCTTGATCCCAAACTTTGCATGTTTGCTCTTCTTATTATCAGGGACATCTGTCATTTTCAAGCTGTGTCTTTCCTTAGCTTCTTTCCTGAGGAAGGAGACATTGACCAATTTCTAGCCAAGTCTTCTGGGATTGAGATTTAGATAGCCATGGAGGCCAGCCCTGCTGAGCATTAGGCATTTGCCTTGCTTCCTGACTCCTGCTCCCACACTTGGCTTCTATTTATATTAATTGATCTCTAGATTCTTAAGTCCCAGTCCTGAGATGCTATCAAGTAGCTAAGTCCCGCTAGGGATGAAGTTCTACCTTGGTTTCCTTCCAATATTCTCCCAAATGTAATTCTTGCTTCAAAACATTGGTCCAAAGGCCAAGATAATCACCAGCTGGTAGATTTCCCCATGCAGCCTGGCAAGCTTTACTCCTTATTCCTGCTCAGATACCATACTCTCTGTGGGAACTTCCTCATGACCTCTGACCTGAGAGAACACTCTGGTTCAAAGCTAATTTTGTGTATACTGGTTAACTGGGTCTGGTCAGGTGGTGAGACAGACCCAGCAACTGGAGCATCTATGAATCTCTCCAGACTGTGTAAGGTGTGTTTTCTATTCTGGTTTCCGTTTCCTTTGGGTTTCTCACTGTTCTGGTCATGGAACATGATTTATAGCTATTTACTTTCATTCTGATATTGTAAACTAAGTCTGTAATACCCTTGATTTCAACACATTAATTACAAGAGTTAATCCCATAGAATACAGGATTCAAAGGGGTTGTGATAAACTGTCTTCAAGCCTTTGAGAGATTGTCATGCAAATGAGGTTTTAAACTTGAACCAGGTAGCCCCAAGGGGTGGCTGATGATGGCTCAGAATAAGGAGAATGTTCTCCCACTCTAACAAGGGTGGAGTGGGCAGTTTCAGAAGAGTTTTCAACAAGAAGCGGAATGACAATGATAAACATTCAATGGAGGGGATCCGAGAGTAGAATGATCTCACCCAGCTTTGAGAGTCATGATAAGTCAGTAGCCATGCCTTCAGGGAGTGTGAGTTATTGCTCTGTAGAGTGGTGTAGGGTCCCAACCCAAGAGATCATACTGGTGGGCTCAGAAGAGGGTGATGCGCCATCCCAGTACAAATAACATTGTGAGTGTCTTGCTTATATGGCATTTGGTACAATTTACTCTTTCGTAAAAAGCACTAGGGCTGCTAGCTCTGCAAAACTGATAAATTCATTCTGAAAAGATGGTGGCATATCTTATGATAGGCCCATGAAGTTGAGGCTGATACTTGTGGATACAGGAAATATGGTTTTTGGGTATTTCTCAATAATCCTTAGAAGTTTAATTTATTAAGCTTTATTGAGCCTCTGTTATGTGCTAGACACAGGCCAGAGTTGGCTCAGTAAGTCTTGATGGTTCATTATATCACGTGTCTTAACTAGAAGAGGGTTTTCCCAGCCAGGTAATAAGCTTCGATGCTGCTGCCTTGGGCATACCTCTCTGGGAGCTCTCAGGTTCAACTGTGCACTGTAGAGGAAGAAGGAAACTGTGGGTTCCAATACAGTGTGGCTATTCCCAGAGTGGCCTTTGTTTCCAAGAAAGAATCACTGCCTAGAGGGGGACTGAAAACAAGTTTCAAGACTTACCCTTGGCTGTGCGCATACATGACCAGCTCCCTGGGCGGGACTGCAGCAGAGCTTACCTTTCAGTCATGGCTCCTGATAGAGTGCCAGCTTTCCATGGAAATGCATGTGAGTGACTATGAGTCCAGGGTGCACTGGAGCTGAAGCAACCTTTGCATTAGCATCCTGTCAGGATCCAATCAGGGTTGGGTGGATAATGGAAGGGTGAGTTCCATCTGCCCATTTATTATGTACCTGGAACTGCCAGCTGTGTTCACCTCTTCTGTGGTCAGCCCTGCCTCTGTATTCAGATTATGTTGAGGCTCCAGAACTCTGTTTAAACTGAGAATTGCTCCGAGCCTCTGTGTTTATTTGACTAAGTCACCTTAGATGAGAGTAAGAAAACTGAAATAAAAACCTTAAAACAATTCTGTAAAAATACCCACCAAGTCAGTGCTAGTAAACAGTAACAGTTGTGTTAATTGCAGATCCAATGCCTCCCTACCCTCCCACCCCCTTTCCTTCGGTGCATGAGTGATTGTCATGGCGAAGGTACTGCAAACTTTCGAGCAGATTCAGGGGGAAGTTCTGGCCTCAGAAGTGAGTCTATGAATAAAGTCTTCAGGCTAAAGAGGAAAAGTTCCAAACACTTCTCCTGAGTTAGAGACATCAAAATAAAGGTCAGAGAACTTGGGTTTCTGTGTCCACATTGATCTTAACAATAGTCTTAAAAACCACACCCTATTTTCATCTGTTTTATCAACTGTACTTTTGGGTTTGTGGGGGTTGGTGGTAAAGTGTGGGGAAGACACACCTTCTTGGCTTACCACAAATGAAGGTCTACAGTCTTATTTCTTGTCAAAGTGGGACACAGGCACTCAGAAGTGTGCTACCATTGAGATAATGTATGAAGAAGCCCTCAGTTCACAGGGCCCATTTTTCTTGGGGAAAATTATGTAAATAAATGGAACTTAAGCATTTTTCAATTGCTATTACTTGAACATGCTAACTTCCTTAGAGTTTTTTATGATTGAAAAAGGAAATCTGTGGCCTGTGCATTTGCAGCATTCACTAACATAAAAGCTCATTTCTGAACTGTGATTGTATATTGTTTCCTGGCTCATGCTGACACATGCTCAATTCCTGATATAGCCAGGATGGTGTGCTTCAGGCTGATTACATTTTGACAAAACTCTGTATGGAGATTCTAGGCATAGCCAATGTATAACAGTGAGACATATTCTCTCTCTCTCTCTCTCTCTCTCTCTCTCTCTCTCTCTCTCTCTCTGCATGTGTGTGTGTGTGTGAGAGAGAGATGGGGGGGAGAGGAAGGAGAGCACTCTGTGTAGACTTCTATGAGATATTTGACTGAAATTCAAGTTTTCTAAATGTTTAAATCATATTTGTCAGTTTAGACTCAAATTCGCTAATAAAAGGAGGTAATTTCCCAAGCAAACGTGTGCGGTTTGCTCTTTCGACTGAAAATGGACAGTTCCAGTTGGCACCAATTATGTTGCAAGTGGTGAGAGAATAGAGAAAAAAGCCCCACAGAAATTGGGACAAAGGGGAGTGTGATTGGCAGTTAAATCAGGACCCAAATCCACACTGAGATTAGAGGTACTTGTTTAACAGCAAAATCAAAGAAACAAAACAGAAAAACAAAGATTAGACAACATGCAGATGGTAGGTAGGTAGGAAGGAAGGTAGATAGATGATAAATATCCACAAGGAATTTGTAGTTTCCCACTTTTTCTATTCCATTAAGGCTATTAGGTGTGAGGAGCATATTTCAGAATTGCAGGGAGCCAAAATAGAGCTAGGCAGAGGAGTTACCCAAGATATCCAAAATCCTTTATTCTCTCTCCCTCTGGGACCATCTTTAGGACAAAGTCCTAAGTCCCTCAAGTGGCTGTAAGTCCTGAGATGATCATACCAGCCCCTCCCTCCTCTTCTGCTCATTTGTGCCTTTCTTTAAAAAATTATTCTGTTTCTGCCAAACTGACCTTCTTTCAGTCCCTTGACATGCCATATACTCCATGGAATCCCAGTCTTCACACAATCTGTTATTTCTGACTTGATTACCCTTTCCTCTTACCACCCCAATCCTTTCACATGGCATATGCATTTGTCCTTCAGGTCTCAGCACAACTGTTACTTTCTCAAGTGCTTCCCTGCTTTCCCCATCTCCCTAATGAGCTAAGGCCTCTCCAGGCCATAGCCCAGTTGTAACACACTGAACTTCTCCTTCATAGCGCTCATCACTTGGATCCACCTGTTTAACATTTGTCTTTCCTGGTATACTGTGAGCTCCATGTGCTCACTGCTGCTGTCCAAGAACCTCGCCTGATACCTTTGACTTGGTGAAAGACCAAATTTCCTAACTATTAAGATTCCAGGGAAAGTGATCACTTGCCTATAAAATGTGAGGACTAGTAATTACTCATGGGTTGTTGTTATTGAAATAAGTTATGTAAAGGATCACCTGAAGTTTCTGGTACCCAGGACTGATCCTTTTGTACCATGTAAGTACCTTTGCATTAGGCAGCACAGAAATAGTAAATACTATATGATACTATTTGGGGTACTTAAAAGGGAAACAGGTGCAGAGGTATTGAACAGTGTGGAGCAGACCCCACACACTTGCCATTCTTCAGTTTGTTTCTAATATGGGAGATGTGTGAAATAAGGATGATGAGTGTTGGCTCTGAAGACAGACCTCCTGGCTTCGAATCCTGGCTCTACCACTTACTAGAGGACACCTAACCTCTCTGGACTTTATTCCCTCATAAGCTTAAGGGGGTGATAATAAGCACCTCCTTTACAAGGTTGTTGTATCAAATGAATATATATAAGTAAAGTGTTTATAAAAGTACCTGGCACACAGAAATAGAATTTAATAAAAGTTACTGGTATTGCCTTAGGATCTATCTACCTTTTTATCTGTCTGTCTACCTATCTGTCCTAAGGCAATTTCCATCATATTGGTTCTTTTGAACAAATTAGAGAAGAAAGGTAAATACAAACAGAACAAGGGGTTTTCATTTGTTGCAGGTAATTATACTAGTAAAGGGAGTGTAATTTCAGATTAATCTTTCCCTTCTTTGGAAGCAACTGGCCTGTTAGGCATTTAGTACTTCAGTCTCTTGTGGCCAGAGCAGTAACAGATTTTTACATTGCCAACATGAAATTGTGCATCGAGCACACAGGAGATGAAAAACCAAACCATTGGAAATCGGAGCTAAAAATGGGCCTGTTTGGCATAAGAAAACAATCCCATGTGAAATGTCACAGAAAGTTAAGTTCAGCAGCCTCCCTTCAGCTTAGGACTCAGGTCTGCGCTACTCAGAAGTAGTATGGTGGTGGTTCTTGAGGATATATAACCAATTTCCCTGCGTAATGAAACCCTGGACCTACATAGAATGTGGACGAAGGATTAGGATGAGGAAAGTTGCATTGTAAATATACTTTCAATGTGAATGTACATATAAGCCCTTGCATTTCCTGAGGCAGCTCATGTCCTTTTCACTGGCCTTTATATTGAGTCAATTATTATGACTGGACAGTAGTTCTTCATTAATGTGCCTCATCCATCGCCCCGTGAGATTTTAATATCTGACTTACTTCGTCACAGAAAGTAATGCATTAAATATGCTCCCTGGAAGAAGGAGTTGTAGTAGATTTGAAACCACACTTAATTTATAAAAGCTGACACCAACATTAGACATAGATGGAAAGAAATAGGAGATCATACAGTTACTGATCATGAAAGAATTATTGTTTATTAATTAGTTCTTTAATATGGGGGGAATCCCATCTGTTTGAGTGAACTATGGTATAAGTCATTTGCAATTATAGGAATTATATGAACTCCTCCAAAACATTTGTGCCAAAAATTAAAAATGAGACAAAGCTTATTACAGCCTTCGTGGGGATTGAAACACTGCAATGAAACTAGTTACCCACACTGAACCTCACATCAAAGAGCATTTTTTTCCTAGGGTTGCACTGGCACCTCCCACTATTTCAGTTGGGCACCTTTTAATCCCACACAGCGGAATCTCCTTTAGGGGTGTTGCCTGCAGGGGACTCTCACTATTCCAGGCAACTCATGTCTGGGTTGCCTGTTGAGTCTGCCTGATGAACTGCTCTGTCCCCTCAAGGTTAGAGATGTAAGTCTTTCTATTGCTGTTACATGCTACTTATTCACATGTTGTTTATGTTTTTTTGTACAATTACATCTTTTTTCCCCAACAGTGAGCATAGTTAGCCTTTTTATTTTTAAAATACCCATTCTAGTACTGCAAGTAGTGAAATTTAGTGTTATAAATTTTGGTCCTGGAGAACCAGTATTGCCCACCCAAAACACCATCTGTCTATATACCTTTTATAATTTTGTCCTCATTACAGTTTCTCATATCTTTAAGAATCTTTAAGAATAAATCTGGCTCTGACTGGTTTGGCTTAGTGGATAGAGCGTCGGCCTGTGGACTGAAAGGTCCCAGGTTTGATTCCAGTCAAGGGCATATACCTTGGTTTCAGGCACATCCCTAGAAGGGGGTATGCAGGAGGCAGCTGATCGATGTTTCTCTCTCATCAATGTTTCTAACTCTCTATCTCTCTCCCTTCCTCTTTGTAAAAAATCAATAAAATATATTTAAAAAAAAAGAAATCTGAATTCTTTACCATGATCTACAGCCCTAAAGGATCTGGCCTCTAAGTAGTTCTCCTGACACATTTCCTGTCTCTCTTTTCCTTCCCCACTGAACTCCAGCCAGGCTGCCCTTCTTTTGTTTTTTAAATGTCTCTTATCCTGCCTCAGGGCCTTTGCACTTGCTATTCCCTCTGCTTGGAATATCATTACCTCAACCTTCACAAGTGAGGCTACAAGATAAAACTGACTATACTCAGGGATGCTTTACCTGATTATCCTGCCTATAGTAGATCTACTATTCCACTTAGTATGATTAATTAATATGATTAATTAATTTGGTTGTTTATTTTTATTTTTTGGTCAGAATCCTCTTATCTCTGTAAATTCCATAAAGGCAGGGCCTATAGTAGGTGTACCGGTTAATAATGTGGATTTTTTCAATAGCTGGAGTTACACGTATATTGATAGACATGCAATTTGATATGTATGCTATTTTGTTGTATTGACAAAAAGCTTCAAAACTTCATATGTCAAATTTGCTGAAGGCATTAATATCATAGATGTTTTTGCATTTAAAAATGTCCAATTTCCTTGCCAAAAAAAGAACATTTGCGGGAAGTTTTAATTCATTACTTTATTTTGAAGAAAGTGCTGCTGAATACTTCAAGAAGCTTATGGTGAACATGCTCCATCTCAAGATACTTGTGAATACTAGTTTAAATGTTTTAAAAATGATGATTTCAATGTGAAAGACAAAGACATCCAGGTCAACCGAAAAAGTTTGAAGACCAACAGTTACAAGCATTATTGGATGAAGATGCATGTCAAACTCAAAAACAACTTGCAGAAAGATTAAACGTTGCTCAGCAAACAATTTTTGATCATTTACAAGCAATAGGAAAGATTTTAAAGGAAGGAAAATGGGTGCCACATCAACTGAACAAAAGACAAATGGAAAACCGAAAAGTCATGAGTAAAATGTTGCTTCAACGGCACAAAAGAAAGTCTTTTTTGCATCAAATGTGACTGGCGATGAAAAGTGGATTTATTTTGAGAATCCCAAATGCACAAAATCATGAGTTGATCCAGGTCAACCATCAACATCAACTGCAAGGCCAAATCCTTCGGAAAGAAGACAATGCTCTACATTTTGTGGGATCAAGAAGATGTAGTGTATTATGAGCTTCTAAAACCAGGTGAAACCATTAATACTTGTTGCTACTGACAACAAATAATTAATTTGAACCACGCTTTGATCAGGAAATGACCAGACTGTGCCAGAAGACACGGCAAAGTAATTTGGCTTCATGATGGTACACCATCACACACTTCAAAACCAGTTAAAGATATGTTAAAGATCTTGCCTGGGAAGTATTAACCCACCTGCTGTATTCACCAGACCTTGCTCCTTCAGAGTATCACTTGTTCCTGTCAATGGCACATGCACTTTCTAGCAGCACTTCAAAACATATGAAGAAGTAGAAAATTGGGTCTCTGAATGGTTTGCCTCAAAACAAGAAAAGTTCTATTGGGACGGTACCCACAAATTACCTGAAAGATGGGGGAAAGTGTAGCTAGCCATGGACATTACTTTGAATAAAGCACTTTTGATGTTTCTCTTGAAATTGTTGTGTTTTCTTTGATTACAAAATCCACTATTATTAACCGGTATAAATAGTATATGCTTGACCATTAGGCTAGAGATCCCAGTATCTAGGGAGTGTCTTGCACTATTAGGTGTTCCCTAAGTACTTTGGGAACTCAGGAACATTATCAATAACTTCTTAGCCAAGGTAAAGTATTCTTTATTCTAAGGAAATTACTTTAAGCAAAATCAAAATTTTACAAGTAGATAAAGTGTACTATCAAATCAACATCTTCATCTAAGAGAGTAGATGACATCCACTGCATACTGACACCTGCCTGTGAATTCCAACACTGCCTTTTAATTGTACCAGTATTAGAGCCTCATAAACTGTTGGAACAGGAGGACAACTCATCCTGGAGACTAGTGACAGAGTGGCACCAAACTTGACCCTTAGAGTGGGATATAAGTCCTGCAAGTGAGGCATGAACTTGAAGCTGGGGCAGTGCTATGAAATATGACATTCTGTATCAGGGCCCGCCTGTTGTATCCTCAGTCCCTGCACAATGTCAGCACCTTGGAGGCTTTCGGGTATCTGTTGAATGGATAAGTGAATCCATGCAACCTCTCCCAACCTGCTGATCTTTATTTATATGTAAACTATTTTTATTACTCTAGTCATTTTTTTTCTTGCTAAAACAACATATTGCTGATTTTATATGAAAAATCTGTATGGAAACACGATTCACTTTACAGCCAATTTTGCTGAAATGAATTGGCCTGGCAAAGCAAGAGACATTTATACTTTGAAATATGCATTGTCTTTTACTCTTCAAAAATTGTCGCTTTCCTTAGATCTTTCTTGGCTTAATCAGTCTCTGAAGCTGAATAAGTGAAAGAAATGGAAAGCATATGAGCATTAAACTACATTCCAGCAAGGTGACTTTTACTTTATTCATGGTGATGTAATTATTAAGGACCCACTGTTTTGTCTAATTATTTTTCTCATAAATTTTTAGTATTGGATTATGAAATAGAGTGATCCCAGAAAACTAAAAATGTTCCCAGTTTAAAGTCTAATCACAAACTAAGTTAAAAAATGCTATTATGACATCATTTCACCTGTTACATTTCTAAAATTAAAAACAAAAAATGCAAAATGATGACCAGGCTGAAGTAGATATCATATTTTTAAAGTTTACTAATGGGAGTGGAAATTGATATAATGATTTTGAAAGCAGTTTAGTTATATGTACTAAAATATACATATAGTACCTTAAAAGTGTCACTGTTTGGAACCAGTAATAGCACATCTAAGAATTAATAATAGAGACAGAGTTGTGTCCATAGGTTTATATATTAAAATGCTAATTTCAGTATTAGTAATAATAAAAAAGGAAAATGTAATATCCAAATATTAGGGGTACAGCAATATAAATAATGATATATGCCTAAATTTCATTTTGAACTGCCATTAAAATTAATGTTTAGCCTTAGACTATTTAATGACTTGGGGAAATGCTCAGTTTGTAAAGTTAAGTGAAAAAGGAAGGGAATGAAAGAGGAAATACAGAAGAGTTAAAGGTCTCTTTTTGGTGGAATCTGACCTATAGACTTGTTTAGTTCAGCTATCATGGTGTTAAAATTTTTAATTGGTGCCAATATTTAACAATCAGGATATTTCACTTTAAATATCTTCAGTTCTCCCTAAAATCCTGGAAATTTGGCAACATCCAAGAGCACACCCACTTGAAAGCAGGAATCATTTGGAGAAGGGGTACCCAGCCCTGTTTGACCTGGCAGATGCTCTCTGGCTGGTCACCATCCCCAGCACTCCTAACTGTCACCCTGCCCTCCCAGCAGGTAGATTCTTGGCTCCCATGCAGGACAATTGGGTTTTGCAAAATATACACACATATAGGGGAAATGTTCTGAAACTTTTCTCATGGTGGCAGGATAACAGGTGATTTTCATTTTCTTTTTCATAGTTTTTGTATTTTCCAAATTATATAATGAAAACGTGTAATGAAAACGTGTAAAAAATGATAAATGGCAGATGTTCACATTAATCTTGGGGAAAAATTACATTTCTGAGTTCCTTTAACCAAAATAGTTGACCAGGAGATTAATGCTTTTTTCATCAATGTTTTCCCCCCATCTAAACTAATAAAAGCGGAATAGTAAAATTAACCGTTTCTCCGGGACGCCCACAGCCAATCAGAACGGCTGTATGCAAATTAGCCCAGCCAACATGGCGGCCGCTCCACTCACGGACCTGAGTAAACATTTAGGCAGCGTCCGTGCAGCAGGAGCGAGCGAAACTACCTGCTTGCTGGCTCCTTAGCCTTTGTTTGGCCTGAAGCAAAAACGCACATTTGCAACAATTAAGTGTAACAATTGTTTCATTATAGAACTGCCAGGTGAGGCAGAGAGGAGGATTCCTTAGTAAAAGGCTGCCTTAAAGGAACAGCATCAATTATAGGAGCGTCCAGCCGGCCTTGCTGGGATGTTGGGCAATGGGAGCTGTGGGCAGCTTTAAAGCCCCTCACCCAGGCTGGTCAGGCAGCCAGCAGGTGGACATCCCCCAAGGGGTCCCAGACTGCGAGAGGGCACAGGCTGGGCTGAGGGACCTCCCGAGTGCACAGAGCGGGACAGCGCAGGACCCAGGACCCGTGATGGGAAACAGGCGGCAGGGTTGGAGGGGTATCGGGAGTGGGAAAGAGGCGCAGGGTCGGCAGCCTGCTTGGTGGGCTTCCCAGGCCCTTGGAGGGGCATCGGAGAGCAGGTAGGAGGCGGCAGGGGGTCAGCGGCCTGCTTGGTGGGCTTCCCAGGCCCTTGGAGGGGCATCGGGGAGCGGGTAGGAGGCGGCAGGGGGTCAGCGGCCTGCTTGGTGGGCTTCCCAGGCCCCTTGCAGGGCACCAGGAAGTGGTAAAGCAAGATGGCGGGCTGGTGAGTGGGAAAGAGGCAGCTGGGCAGTCTTGGCCTGCTTGGCAGCTGCCCAGGCCCTTTGTGGGGCACCGGGGAGCGGGAAAGCAAGGCTGCAGGGGCCAGGGGCCTGCTTGGCAGCTCCCCAAACCCCTTGGCGGCACCGGGAAGTGGGAAAGGAAGGCAGCAGGGGACGGGTGAGTTGGAAAAAGTCAGTGGCCTGCTTGGCGGCTCCCCAGGCCCTTTGGGGGCCACTGGGGAGCGGGAAAGCAAGCTCTTGGGGGCTGGAGCCCTGCTTGGTGGCTCTCCAGACCCCTTCCGGGGA
>PVJC01007453.1:0-37114 GCA_004026665.1 Murina feae
GCCATGTTGGCTGGGCTAATTTGCATACAGCCGCTCTGATTGGCTGGTGGGCGTGGCTTACCCTGTCTCGGAGAAACGGTTAATTTTAATATTTCGCTTTTATTAGTTTAGATAACCAAGACACCAGGAGAGCTTACTTCTTCATTCATAGGCTCTCGGGTATTAAGAAACATGGTTTAAGTGCCTAATGTATGCAGGCCCTGTGTTAAGCTCCAAAGCAAACTGCCACTCCGGAGAGCTGATGTCTAAAAAAGGCTGAGGGGCTGGGGGTTACGGGAGGCAGCACAGCGGCAGGAGAATCAAGCAAGAGCTCAGGGACGGAGGGAGATGATGAAGTACTAGCAATTAGCAACTAAACGGGTCAAAACAGGAAGTGGGAAGGCAACCTCAGTCCCTGGGCAGGAAGTTTGAATTCAAATCCGAACTCTGCTTACTTGGAAATGGCTGCCTGGGCCATGGTGGGAAAGGCTCTGAGGCTCAGTCTGAGCTCAGGGCTGAGAGCTGCAACTGCTTCGTGGCTGCTGCAGTGGGCGAGGCAAAGGGAATCCAGGCACAGGTGTCATACACGTGCTGTCTGAGCCCCCCCGGACTGTTGGCCTCTGTGAGTAGCTCCCCTGGGCCTCCTGGGTGGGGAATGAGGGGGCTGGAGCAGAGGCGGCCTGGGCATGCGTTCCTACTCTGAGCCCTGCAGAGACCAGCAGGGTGGCTTCAGGGTTTGTTTTATTTGGTTTTGTTCAGGTGTCCTCGTCAGGTCCGTTCAGAATCCCGTTGTCTCACCCTGTGTGTTTGGGTCAGACTTTTTTTGACTCTCGCTGCACATTGAAACCACCTGGTGGCTTTAAAAAAAAATCCTGATCTTGAGCAACTGGCATGGGGTGGGGCAGAGGTGTGGTGTGTAGAGGGCATGGGATGGGCTGGGAGGAGATGAGGCTGGAGAACTGGGTTCCCAAAGTGTGGTCCATGGACCAGCAGCATCAGCAACCTGGGAGGCTGTAAGAAACGCTAATTCTTGGGCCTTTCCCCAAACCTACTGGGTCAGAAACACCGTGGAAGGGGCTAAAGCCAGTGTTTTAGAAGCCTTGGCGGGGGGCGGGCAAAGAAGACAACTTTGAGGGGCCGATGTGTGGCATGGAGATAAGCCAGGGAGTCAGCAGGTCTAGGACCACCCCCTTGCTGCCTCCAAAGTCTTCCTCCTTCATGGGGGCAATTTCTCAATCCCTTTTGCCAGCATCTATTCTAACATCTGTCCTTGTCTCTCTCTCCCACTCAAGGACACGTTTGCCATGTATTTCAGCATCAGCACAATGACATAATCACAGATAATTGTGGGCAATTGCCATATTCATGTGCCTGTGTTATGTACCACTGTCACACCAAACCACTCCTACAGTTCAGCACCCCGAGCCCTGATTTCTGAGAGAGGTAGCCTTTCACGTGTGATGATGGGGGAGGGTTTGGCTGGGCACAGATGAATTTGCTGATGGGACATTTATGGAGAAGAAATCTCCTGGAAGCAACCCCAGCCCCTTCACTCAAGCCTTTGACTCACTCATTCTCAATCTTGGCCTTGGGTTGCCACTTCTTTTTTTTTTTCTTTCTTTTTTTTTTGGGGGGGGGGGTTGCCACTTCTTCCATGAAGTCCTCCCTGCCCGCCACTCCTCACTCAACCCTCATCTGGATTATGCCCCCTTGACTTTTCCCATTACAGGACCTCTGATGCTGTTCTCTTGTTTAACTGTCTCTTTTTTTACCACAAGGCCAGGATTTTGTGCGTCTTTCTCAGCGCGACATCCCCAGCGCCCTATCCAGTGTCACCACCATCCCAGCAGCTGGTCATTCCAGTATCTACCAGGGGGCTAGAGGGCACTGTGTCCTTTAAACTTGATAATGGCCCTATGAGGTGTGCACTACTGTTTTCATCCCTGTTCTACAGGTGAGGAGATTGAGGCACAGGAAGTAAACTACATGTTCCAAAGGCACAGTGCTGGCGAGCCAAGGCCGCCTGACTCCAACAGACAAGCACATTCTGTTTTTGTTGGTATTTCTAGTATTGTTCCAGGGAGGGGGGGGAGAAAATTTCCTGAGCATTTTCTTTGCCCCCCCCCCCTCGGAGTCTGCAACCCCCTCTGACCACTGGCCGAAAGTCCTGGCTACACTCCCTTTGCTCAGATGGACACTTAGGGGCCACTATGTTTTGGAAACAAGGAGTAGTGTTTCTGCCTAGACGCGACCACGGTCCAGGGCTCTCAAGGAAACTATCCCCGTAGGGCCCTGGGCTAGCAGCTCTGACTGACAGTACCTTTCAGCTACTCCTCGCTCAGAGCTGCAGCTATTAGGGCTGCAAATTAGCATCGTAATTGCCTTTTAACTATTCATAGCTGGAAAGAGACCAAGTGGCCCCGCCTGCCGCCCCTCCTCCCCCTCCCTGCTCAGCTAGCAGCACTGGCCCCCCTCCCCAGCCGGGAACACCCCGCACCCCGTGGCCACCCTCCCATGAAGACTGTTCACCTGCCCCAGCCTCAGTCTCTCCACTGCCGACGTGAGGGTGATGACCCAAACCTCAACGTCATCTTGTGATGCATGTCACATGCCTGGCACAGTTCCTGGCACAGATGAGCTCTGTTGTATTCTCCTGCTGTGTGTGCAGACCCAGGGAGGGCAAGGAAATGCCAGTCAGCAGCATGGGCGGGCCTAGCACTCACATCCTCTTCACGGAGCTCAGGGCTCTCTTGTCCCACGTGTCAATCCTTACATTTACCTTCCCTGCCTGACAAGACGGCTTGTACTCAGGTGAGCAGACAGTAAACAAGACCTTGCCTAAAGACTTCTCATCACAGATGGTTTTTAATGTAAGACATTCGGGCTTGTTTAAGAGAAGGCACTCACCTCAGCTGTGTTGCAACCACTGGGCCATCTGTGTTGCCCACTATAAACGTGAAGATACCACGAGTGGTTAAGGAGACTGGTGCTGAACCCAGCTGCCTGGGATCCAATCCAGTTCTGTGACTCCCACAGTGTGACCTAGGGCCAGTTACTTAACCTCTCTGTGCTTCAGGTTTCCCCTCTGCAAAGGAGGGTGGAGATAATGCCTTTCCTGAAAGGTTGTTACGAGGGATAAATGGGTCAAAGTATGTGTGGTGCCTAGAATGGTGCTGACATAGCACTGTGCTGACATAGCACTGGGTGTTTGCTCTTATTGTGTATTAGGCATCTTTGTGTACTTGCTGTGTGGCCCCTAACCTGCATTTAAGGGGGAGTTTCTACAGTGATGACCAGTGAGATGCTCTTCCTCACCATCGCAGGGACCGTGTGCTTTCTTGCCCTTGGCTTCCGCTTGGATTGGACAGGCAGCCCTACAGTGCCAGCTGCTCGGAGCCTGAGGCTGGATTGGGGGAGGGGGGGAGAGTGTGGAGGGAGATGCAGGAGAACCTAAGACATGAACAAGAAAAAGGTGTCCCCTGTTCTTATGAAGAAAGAAATAAAAATCTAATTTCTAATTTAAATACATGCCTTGAAAGAGAAGGAAACGAACAGAGTAATGTAGAGACTAACAGGGGGCGGGAATTCCCCTTCCAATTGGATGGTCAGGGAGAACTCCTTTCTTTTTGTTAGTCCTCACCTGAGAATAATTTTCCCACTGATTTTTAGAGAGAATGGAGGAGAGGGAGGGAGAGGGAGACATCCCGAAAGTCCCTGGACCCCCGACCCACGACCCATGACAGCGGTGGGGACTGCACATGCAAACCAGGTAGGTCACGCTCTAACCACTGAGCAGCACCGGCCAGGGAGGGAGGACGCCTTGAAGGAGGTGAGGTTTAAGCCCAGAGCAAAGGAGCCAGCCACGCAAAGAGCAGGTCACAGCTTTCCAGGCGGAGGGAACAGCAGGTGCAAAGCCCCGAGGACAGGGCTGGCTTGTCCAAGGAGCAGGAAGGAGGACGTGAACGTGGGGGCACCTGAAGGGACACCCGTACCGGATGGGCCGGGGCGCTGCAGGGCCGGGTCGCACCGGGTCTTATGGGCCACCGTGAGGAGTCGGGTTTATTCAACCCACGGGCCCAGGCGGGACACTGCACGTGCGGAAACAGCCAAGGCTGGGCCCCGGCTGGAAGGGCCCTGGGCCTTTGGGGCCCCCTGGCTCCCCTTCCCCCGCCCCCCAGCTCTCCAGTGCGGGGCGAGAGGGGGCGCTCCCGGAGGCCCGCGATCGGCGTCCTCGCCCCTCCCACCTTGGTTCCATCACGACGCCCCCATTTTCTCGGCCACGACTTTCTCGGGGGCCGAGGAGGGCGGGTCCTCGCGGCTGAGCACGCGGAGCGCGCGCCGCAGCCCATCGCGCAGCGGGCGGGGCGGGCGGACGGACAGGCGGGGCGGGCGGGCGTCCACTCACCGGCGCTCAGGCCCCGTCCGCGGACCCGCCCCGGACCCGCACCCCCGCTCCGCACCCGCCTCCCCGAGCCCGGGCCCTGCGCCGGCGCCGCGCACGGAGGCCGCAGCGGGGGTCCGGGGACGCGCGAGAGGCGGGGCGGTGCAGCTCCCGCAAACGGGGCGCCCGCGGCTCTTTGTTCTGAGGCCCGGGCTCCCCTGGCGCGCGCTGTGCCCGGGATGCCGGGCCCTCTTCCTGCCCAGGTTGGCGGGGGTTCAAGAGAGTGATGAGTTCTGCTCGGTCCATCGCCCGGTTCCGGGGCCGGGCTCCCCTGACTCCCCGCCCAGTGCTCGCCCGCTCCCTCCTTCAGTGCGAACACCCATGCCTAAGACTGTGCGGTTCTCTGAGCCCCAGCACAGGGCCCCCCAACTCAGCCTGTGGGAACCCTGAAGAAGGAGCGTCCACAGAGCCTGGAGCGGGGTGAGGTCAGGTCTCAGAGGACCTTGAATTCCAGGCAAAGGACCTGGGGCCACCTGAGAGGCAGGGATTCACAGGGAGCCTGGGGGTGGAGGTGGTCAGGGGTGTCTTGGTCACATTTGTGTTCTAGAAAGATCCCTCTGGTTTAGGGGGCTTGGAGGGGAGGGGAGACCAGGGAGGAGGCCACTGCTATCGTGTAGGTGAGGGAGGTTACTGGGACTGAGGGTGGGGGGACCTGGGGGACAGAGAGGAGAGACTCAAAGAGCTACCTAGGAAGTAAAGGCCACAGGGGAGGAGGCAGGTGGAGGTGAGGACGCCTCAGGATTGGGACTTTGGTGACCACTCCTGA
The DNA here is from genome assembly GCA_004026665.1 of Murina feae. Taxonomy (NCBI): domain Eukaryota; kingdom Metazoa; phylum Chordata; class Mammalia; order Chiroptera; family Vespertilionidae; genus Murina; species Murina feae. The sequence goes on from PVJC01007453.1 coordinate 5,187, forward strand.
GCAGCAAAGAAGGTGCAGGACCTTCCTCATTGCCCCCGCCCCCCACCCCGCGCCCTCCTCCCCCTGCCCGTTTTCTTCGCAGCGATGAAGCACGGAGGCTGTATTTGGACTTGCCCTTTGGTTTCTTGTCTTGCTGGCTGGACTCTGAGCTCCAGAGGACAGAGGCCTTACTCTGTCTCCCTGTGTCCGCAGGGCTTGGAGCAGCGCTGGTTGAGATTTGTCCAATGAATGTAATGAATGTCTGAGTAAGGCAGTGTAGGGGCCAGGCCTCACAGGTTTACCACTGCATCCGGGGGCCAGCACTCCATGGCAGTTTCTTCTAAATGTGCATGAATGAATGGGTAGTTGCCTCAAAACCTAGCAGGTAAAATCTGGTCAGAAGGTGAGAAGTGGCGCCATGAGATACCATCAGGACAAAAGATGAGTAACAGCTGGTGTTAATTGGGCACCTTCACCCCAGGACTGTGCCACCTGCTGCAATGAGTTATCTCATTCAGCCTTCCCCTCAACCCTATGAAGTAAGCGTTGTTGGTGGCCCCATCACACTGATAAGAAAACCAGGGCTCAGAGAGGTGGAATAATATGCCCAGATTCACAGAGCTAGCAAATGGCAGGGCCAGAATCTGAACCCCAAAAGCTGGCTGCAGGGGCTACACGATCACCCAGTCACAGATAGTAGGTGGATGCTATGGTTTGTTGGAAAGGGCCCAAAGCGTTCTCATAGCCACATGCAAGGTGCCTCTGGCTAACATGATCCTTTCTCAAAGGAGCAGAAGCCCCATGTTGCCCCCAGAGAGACCTAGAAAGTCAGCAGAAGTCTGAGTGAGAGGAAACACTGGCACCAACTGAGTCAGCTGGCCTGGCCTCCATGGGACCATTGCTCCACTTCAGGTGCATTACAACAGGTACCCTCCACAGCAAACTGCGTGAAAGCCACATTGTTATCATTATCCCCATTTTCCAGAAGGAGAAAGTGAGGCATAGTGTGAGGTTGGCGTGTTTCTCTAAGGCCACACAGCTATTATGTAGGAAAGCTGGTGTCCAAACAAGGCAGGCTGACTCCTGGTTCCACATTCTATGCTTTCTCTGCACTGACCACAGCGGGAGGCTGGGTGTGGCCAGGCCCGTTCAGCCAACCATTCTCTGTGCCAGCCAAGTGTGGCTGGGGCAGCATTTGCTCTGTGGCCATCCTGCCTCTGCTCAGTGGTGGGGCAGCCACTGGGAGCATGGTAAGCCCAGCTGAGGCTGAACCAAGATAGCAATCGCATCCTCCATTCCCTGTCACTGGACATCCTGTATTCAATCACCCACACATTCATTTCTTTTAATCGTTCGCTCCTTGACTGTGATAAAGTCATTTTTATAGACTTTAGAACGTGCATTTCATCTGAATTAAGCATGCTGGAGTCCATCAGTTTTGTTGGAAAATAGGCTGATAAAGGAAGACATATTTCAAGGATCCCCTTCCTTTTAACTGATTGTTCTCCAGCACACTACGAGTCTCATGCAGGGAGTGTGCGTATGTGACAATCTGCATACCCTCTTCTGGAATTCTGGATGCTAAGGAAAGCTTGGAGCATTCCAGAGTGAGGAATGGTTATCAGGTATGTGATTGTGCATGTGTGTGCAACCCCATGTGTGTGTGTGCATGCATTCTGTGCTATTCTAGATGTGCATGTGTTTGTGTGCATGTGTGGTATAGGCCCTGTGTATGTTTTATGTAGGTCTCTGCATATGTGTGCACAGTCACATATGCGTGTGCCTCTGTGACGACAGGAAGTGGGGCCCTTGGATAATGGGAGAAGCCCCAGCACCACCTCACCTGCTCTGACAGCAAGATGACTGTGGGTTGGCAGAGGACTGGCCTTCACAGGAAAGACCACCCACTGGGTGGCCTAGAAAGCCCTTGTCACAGCCCAGGGTCAGCTACTTCTTTGCCTCAGAAGTCTCCTGCATCGCCAGGAGGAAGCAGTGACCACTGAGTTTATCTGTTTGAAGAAACAGTGCAGCCCTGGCCCTAGAGGATTCTAGTGTCTCGATGGGGTGGGATCCTCTAGGCCACTCACCGCTGCTTTTGCCTCCACCAGTGGGGGAGAGGTGTCCAGCATGCAGGTGGCCAACAGGTTCTGCTAAGACCTTAGGAAAGTCATTTCACCTCTCTGAGCCTCAGTTCTCTTATGAGGTAGAAAACCTCACCAGACTGTTGAGAATGACATAAAATTAAATCCTGTGCAAAATGGGAAAATGCCCTCTGATTGAGCACCTCCTGAGGACCTGGGCCAATGTCTTCTTACCTTTGTTCCTAGTACTTTGTAGGGGACCTGACGAAAGACAAGCTCTTAGTTCATGTTTCCTGGAGGCATGAATGAATGGAAGACTAGTGTCTGAAATACAGTGGGTACACAATAAAAGTCTGATTTAATTTTCATGTACTCTAAAGCTCAATTTCTCGGTTGTGTTCTGTAGAGTATTTTACACTTCCTTAAGGTTCAATAGGGGGGAAATCATGGTGAAGAACTACTCTGTACTCAAATAATTTTGGAATGTGGAAGACTTTAGAGCTTTCCAATATTAGTTAATTCAGTACACTTTTATTGAGCATCTGCTATATGTCTGGTACGGTTCTGGGAATTGGGGTAGATAGAGATTTGTTTAATGAAATATTTTTCAGTATTTCCATATCTCCCCTCTCCCCGTTTTTCTGAATGAAAATGTAATCCTGCCTCATTTAGCATTACTTGTCCCACTCCCAACTCAAAGTCCTCCCAGAAAGCTATGGAATATAGTTACTAAAATAAGCACTTCTAAAGCCAGGCTACCTGGGTACTGAATCCCATCCCCACTGCTTACTAGCCATGTGACCCTGGGTAAGCCTCAATTTCTTCAGGTGTAACATGCTAATAATAGCAAGGATTAAGTAAGATAATGCTATATCTCAAGTGTTCAGTAGTATTCCTAGTATGTAGTAAGTGTTCTTTTAAATAATATTTATCACCATAGATCTCAAAATCTATAAAATAATGGCCAGTTCCTCTACATGATTTATAATGTCCTACTCACCTCCCCAGAGGTAACATCTCATCATTCACAACCACTGACCAACCTCTATGGCTCCTAAACAGCCCTGGTTGGTTTATGCCTTACTCATGTGCTGCTGCTGCTTCTAAAATGTTCGCAGTGATGCCCGCCTAGATGACACAGCTTTCAGACCCATCTTTGGCATCTCCTCCTCCATGAAATTCATACTCACTGCCCAACCCTCCAGCCGTGGCTCCACTAGCTGGTTACAATTGCACGATTTACTCAGGAAAGGCCAGTAGAAAAATAACCAATCAGCAGAATCACAATAAACAATTGTTGGGTTTTGCCTCTAAGTTTTGAACGTGGTTTATTATGCAGTGATGCACAACTAATACAAACTTCTTGAAGCCAGCAAAGTTGGCTTCTATTCACCTTCATCTTGACTTGATATGTAGAGTACATAGGCTATAGCTAGAGCCACTGATGAAGCCAACAGACAGTGAACGCCCTGTATTACCCCCACTTCAGATGGTAGCTGGGATCCCTGAGGGACCTCCCCTAAATCATCAATGGGAGGACGCTTGTAAGAATAGGAGTTGTCTGAAAGTGTACCTACCAGTAGGTCAGTGACAGGTTCTGTGAACTGTCCAGGGTGTTGACTGTCTAGTTCTAGGGAAACCCAGTACCATTTTCTGTACCTGGTCCCTGCTGCCGCAGGCTCACCCTGCGTAACCCTTGCCCTAGGTTTGACAGCATCTGTTCAAATAAAATTTAAGTAGAACATTTGCATCTTCACCCTCCTTCTCAGGAACCATCTGACCATTATAATAAAAATCCAGCTTTATGTAAATACCCTATCCTCCAAGTAATAAATGCCATTAGCTGATGCTGTCTGAGCAACTGCAGGCTTTTAAACATCCATTTGAAAATCTTTGAAAGCTCTCTCGAGGCTCTTGCTCATAATTCACTAAGTGGGAGTTGGTAATAACTGTGTTAAATGGCCAGGCCCAGCAATGCGCAGGAGGTGTATCTGTTTGTGTGTTATCGGTGGTGGGGAGGCGTGCGCTGAGAAGAGGATGCCTTCCTTCCATGCTGATCGGTGACTTATTTTTAAGAGTCCCCCTGGGAGCTCACAGTACTTTGATGAGCTACTAATGAAAGAGCCAGATCTGACAATTAATTTCCACGGAGTTATTATTTATTGTTTTGGCAACAATTATCTGAAAAGCCTTAATACTCACCTTGGCTTCTCTATGGTTGAAGGGAGCCATGAGTTGAGGGGAGAAATGGATTCCACTTGTTTATTCATTAGTCATGTATTGAGCACCTACTGTGTGCCAGGCACTGCATTAGATCAAGATTCAACCTCTGCCTTTAGGGATCCCTTAGTCTGGTGTGTGTGGGGGGGGCGAGTGGGGGTAGGGTGGTGGAGGGTGGAGTAAGGCAAGCAAGTGTATAGTAGGCAGTTACAGTACAATGTAATACATACTATAAAGGGCGCAATGTAGGGTGCTATGGGTGTATGGGGGGCACAGAACCCAGATTTAAAGGGTCAGGGGAGGCTGCCAAGAGGAAATGTTCTTAATGATCACCTAGTAGCAGGATAAAAGAAATGCTCTAGGAAAAAACAGCAACATGTCCAAAGACTCTGAGAAGAGAATGCATAGCCAGAAAATTTTGGCAAGGAAGTGGAGTACTAAGAATTCTCAGTCACTGCTGGTGGGAGTGTAAACTGATAAATTTTAGTAAACAGCAAAGTGAGAGATATGCAAGCCCTGTGATGAAGCAATTCCATTTTTTTCTAGAGACATTCTGTACACAACATAAGGAGACATACAAACAATGATCATACCAGCATGGTTTGGAAGAGCCAGTAAGTGGAAACAACCCAAATTCTGATTAAATGCAGAAGGATTAACTGTGGTATAATGATACAACAGAATACTATGCAGAAGTGAAAATGAGTGAACTACAGCTACACATAGCAACATGGATAAATCTTTCTAATATTGACACAGAAGAATACATACAACACAAGTCCATTTATACTAAATTAAAAGTGGGCAAAATCAAAACATTGGGTATGCATATAAACGTGGTAAAGCTATAAAAGAAAAGGAAATGATTGGCTGTAGCAGGTGGAATCATGGTTTATTCTAGGGAAAGGATGAGGGCATGATTCAAAAGATCGCATGGAGAGTTTCAAGCAATGTCTTATTTCTTAATTTGAATGGTAGTTACACAGGTGTTTACTTTAGAATTATTAAATAACAGCACATTTATATAATAAAATGTCCTAGATGTGTGGTGTATTTCATGATTTTTGTTAAAAGGGAAATTATTCTAGTTACACCCATTAGAAGCCTGGCATGCTGATGGGGAGGGCTGGAGGTGGCTCTCAGGGCCTGGAGCCAGCATCCTGCTTTGTTGTGTGTGCATATGTGGACCCTAGACAGTTCTCACAATGGTGGTACCAGGGCTTCCTGGGACCTGAAGACCTTGAGAGTCACCTTTAACCATTTCCATGGAATATGGCATGGCTCAGTCTTCAGAGAATCCCCGGTGGGCTTGGGTGTAAGTTTCACAGGTTTGAAAGGAGCCAGGTGGTGTGCTCTGGAAGAACTGGAGGAAATATAGGACACTGCTTTGTCTTTTCGCCTGTAAGTTCCCAGGCTGGGCTAGGATCTAGAGGTGCAATCTGGTTATGAAATTTAAGGGCTTGTGTCCTCCTGCATGGGCTCTGAGGTGGGTGCACTGGAAAGGACATCACATGAGGATCTGGTGTAGTTCTGGGTGACTGTGAATCCTTCACGTAAATTGATCTTAACTCAGGGCAGAGGAAGGCAATGAGTGTTCCAAGGTGATCAGAGCTGGAAGGGGTCTGAGTGACCCCTGAGTCCAGCCCTTAATACTTTTTGGCTCTTGATTAAGTCTAAAGTCAACTTTACAATTATTCACTTACATGAAAAATGCATTCTTTTGTAACAAATCATATACTTTGGAAGTAAATAAAGTCTTATAGTTTTCCCAACCCCCTTATAATCTTATCCTGTGAGATCAATGTTAATAGTATTCTCTACTTTCTTCCATGTGTCATGCCAAGCTCATAAAAATACACACAAACACAATCGGGGGTTTTTTCTTTTTCAAAAATGGGCTAATATTATATCATTACTCTGCAGCTTGACATTTCACATAACAATATATTATGGACATCATTCCAGATCAGTGCCTCTAGATCTAATAGATCTTTCTCATAGCTGTGGAATATTCTTCAATTTGGATGTAGTATAATTTACTCGACCAGTCCCTTGTTGATAGACTTTTAAGCAATTTTCTATTTTTGCACTAACAAATGTCCATTGTTTATATCCATATGTCTTTTAAAAAAAAACACAAATGCTTTTATTAATTTCAGAGAGAGGAAGAGAGCAGGGGAAAGCGATAGAAACATTGATTATGAGAATCATTAATGTGCTGCCTCCATCATGCTCCCTACTGGGGATGGAGTCCATTCTGACACTTCACCTAAATGTTGTAGTCATTCACACTTTTATCAACAATGTAGGGGAATTTTTATATGCCCACTCTCTTTCCAACAATGGCTATTATTGATTCACAGGCTTTCCTCCTCCCAATATGATAAGCAAGTGAGCAAAAGAAGAAAAAATAGAAATAAAAACAAAGAAACACTACCAAAACCCCCTTATTGTTATTTTTATTTACATTTACCTGGTGATTCTTAAGCTTGATTACTTCTCAAATATTTGTTCATCATTTGTATTTTCTTTCCCAAGAAATGCTTGTGCATGTCACTCAGTTATCTTTGTATCATATGGTTGATCTTTTCATTGTTGTTTTGCAGAATATATGTGCACATTAAGAGTACCAACCCATTGTCTATGACATGTTCCTTCATTTATAAAGATAGAGAAGAGGTAACACAAAGAAGTGAGTTGCCAGAGGACACTAGAATGCAAACATCAGAACTGGGCAAGTCACACTTCTAGATCCTCTGTACAGGTTGCATCTCTGGTCCACTCCACAGCTTAGACCCTTGTGGTAAAATTTCTTGGAATTGCTAGAACAAATTTTCTCAGAGTGTGATCTCCCCTCATCAGAATAATCTGGTGCTTTATTAAAATTCATATATTAGGACTACCCAAACCCTATTGAATCAGAAACGCTAAAAGATACAAGGAATCTGCTAAGAGAATTTTAAAAATATTTTTTATTTACTAAAGTTAGGTAACCATCACCCTAAAAACTCAAAGTTCTTACATGAGCACAATGGATGCTCTCCGGAAAGGTGGGGTGAAGAACTCGATAGGAAAATGATATATTATAGTAACTCTTCCCCTGACTCCCCCCCATGCATGCGCGCGCGCACACACACACACACACACACACCATTGGCAGCTGGAGAGAGAGCTCTTCAGGTGGAAACAGAGATATCATCAGGGACTTGTTGGCCTCATGCTGCCCTTAAGCCAAAAGCAAGCTTTTGTGGAAATAGAGGTGAATCTAATATATCACTTTCTTGCTGGTATAAAGGTGTAAATGTCAATTTCTCCTTGTTTTTGAGAAGATTTGATAAAGCACTTAGAGCAGCACCCATTTTAATCAACAAAGCAGCAGCAGGGTGGAAAGTGTGCCATATCCTATCTGATCTGTGGGTGGATTTGAAAATTGCACTTTTAATTAAAATTGGCATTTCTGAAGCCCGGGTTGGAGCTGGCCATTTTGCTGGGGAATTGCAGGCAGTGAGGCAAATAATCTGAGAGGGAGGTTTAAATGAGCAAAGAGGAAGGCTTGTGTATTAACAAGATGTGCTTGTTTAAATAATGAAGCGAAGAAAAGATAATGTAAAAATGCCTTTGTGTTTAGATAGGTTTCCTCTGAGACCCACATTATTATAGCTGAGCTGTCCGAGGTGCTGACAGCTGGGTAAGTGGATTTCTTGCCAGAGGTAAATGCCTGGTCTGTACTTCTCAGCCCATCAAGTTTGGTCTTTCACCAGTTTCTTTCTAGTCAGTGATAAAAAATATCACCACAATATCATTCATTCCTTTGACCCACAAAAGTTACTGACCACCTACAAAGTATAGTAGATGGTGCTCTGAAGAATGGGAAAAAATATCAACCCAGAATCATTGGGTCCTGCTCCCTGAATAATGCAGTGAACCTTAAAATTGATATTATTCCAATATTGAAGGACTTTGTGAACCAGGAAAGTTTAAAACAATCAAGAACAATGCCAAGTACTGGAGACATTTAAGATCATCAATACCACCTACTTTCTCCATCTTTTAATTAAAAAAAACAAAAACAAAAAATTTATAACTTAAAAGGTACAAGGGAGCCCTAACCAGTTTGGCTCAGTGGATAGAGCATCAGCTAGCGGACTCAAGGGTCCCAGGTTTGATTCCGGTCAAGTGCATGTACCTTGGTTGCGGGCACATCCCCAGTAAGGGATGTACAAGAGGCAGTTGATCAATGTTTCTCTCTCATCGATGTTTCTAACTCTCCCTCCTCCTTCCTCTCTGTAAAAAAATTAATAAAATATATTTTTAAAAAGGTACAAAGGATATAATCTTAGAATAAAATATAGTTATTTTAAATGGCTTTATAAAAACTCACTTTATTGTTTTTATTTTTCACATTTGGCTAAAAGCCACAGAAAAGTTCATCATGCACTGGCATCAGTTCCAACACTGGCATTTGGGAGTAATTGAGCCATCATCCAGGCCACAGGAAATAAGTAGAATCTCTCCATGAATGTCCTGAGCAGAGATCATCTCACTTCTGGGTGCACATATAACCTTGGTCAGCCTGTTAGACAGTCTTGTTATAAATGTCTTCCTTCTGCATAGTTATAGCACCTTAAATATGGATAGGGCAAGTATCTATGGGAGTGAGTAGAGGGGGTGGAATTAACACTTATTGAGAACCCACTATGTGTCAGAATTGTGACAGTGACAAATGCTTTACTTTATCTCACATGATCTGATTTTTACACTCATTTGTGGGGTGGGCATCATTAGCATCCCAATTTGGAGATGTGAAGGGTGTTACATATACAAATCTAATTTATAATAAGATAACATTTAAACATCAATTTAGAGGGGAGCAGCTAGTCAATAATTGGTACAAGGATAATTGGTCAGAAAAAGACATATTTTGACCTTCACATCAGAGGAGTCATCAAATAAATTCCAAGTGAATTAAATGCTTAAATACAAATAATCCAAACATAGAAAGTATTTTTAGCCCTGGCAGTTGTTGCTCAGTTATTAGAGTATCAGCCCTTGCACCGAAGGATTGCTGGTTTGATTTTGGTCAAGGGTACATATGCAGGCTTGATCCCTGGCCCTGGTTGGGGTGCGTGCAGGAGGCAACCAATCAATGTGTCTCTCTCACACTGATGCTTCTCTCTCGTGCTCTCCTTCTCTCCTGCTCTTCCCTGTCCTCCCCTCCTTCCACTCTCTCTGAAAAAAATCCATGGAAAAAGTGTCCTCAGGTGATGATTGGCAACAACAAAGTATTTTTAAAACAGAAAACATGAAGTTGAAACATTATCAAATCTCAGGAGGAAAACGGATGTTCAGAACTTAGAAACAATTGGGGGGGAAAGGAAAGATGAACTGTTTTAATATCCTGGATAGAAGAATTCTATTACACTTTTAAATCTATTTTGCAGAAGTTAATGGTTTGTAATAGTGGATATTGAAGACTGAAAAGTGAAACCCATAGTGTCTAATTCTGCAGTAGGGGAGTTGATTAGGAATCTTATTGGGAAAACATTCTCTATTTTGATCTGGGTGAAAATTGATCAAATTGGAAATATACTTGAGATTATTATACATTACTATGTATTAGTTGTACTTTGTTTTTTTTTTAAGTGAACCAAGTTGAAATGTCATACCCCTGTTTTGGACTAAGGATACCAAGTCCCTATGCAAGACAGCCTCTTGAGACCATTCATTGTGCTTGGTGTGAATTCAGGCCAGACACTATTGACTTGATTCCAGTTTGTATGAAGAAGATTTGGACATTCTAGTTGACCACAAAGTCCAGAGTGTTAACCATGTAATTCAGCTAATATCAAGAGAATGTACAACCTGAGGTTTTAGTGGTAAAGGCATAGTGTGCCCCTCCCTCCCCTCAAATAAGGGAAGTAATAGACACCTAACTTAGTGACCACTACCCCCACTAGTAAAGGTCACTGGATAGTTTTTGAATAAATTAATGAGACTGACTGACTGTCTTACATGGCAAAGTGTAGAAGAAAGGCAATCTAGCCTGGGCTTTGGAATCCCAAATTTACCAAGGACACGTTGAGTGATCTTAGGAAAATTATGTCACTTCTCTGAGCTCAGTCTCCTCTTCTGTAAAATGCGAATACTAATAACATCAGCACTGAAAGGCAGTTGTATGAACTAAATGCGGTACTTACTGTTTGTAATCCACTTGGCATAATGCCCAACATAATAGTGTCCCTCAGTGTTAGTTATTATTAGTGGAATTTTTAACCATTAATTCTGAGGGATCTCCTTGTATGTCATCTTTAATGGAGTCCTGAGGTGCTTCTTTTTTAAGGAACTGGGGGAAGTTGTACCATCATTCGCCAAGAGAACCAAGTTGCCTGGAATACCTCCCACCCCCGCCACTGCCCTAGAGACACCCCAGAGCCCACGTGCTCTCATTTCTCTGCATGAACTGCTGAAATCAATGTCCAAGGCAGTGAGCAAGGCAGGGGAGGAGGCTGTGCAGGATCGAGAAGATGAAGAAATTGAGAAGCAAGCACACCAGTGACAGCAGCTCATTGACTCCCTGTCCCCAAGGGCCAGTCGGCCAGCTGGGGAAGCCTGTCATTAACTCTCTTTATTGTCTACATTTTCTGCCTCACTGGCTCATCTGAGAAGGCAAATGGAACTGGCTTTAAGTCACTCCTTGCATGGACATTGCTTTATTGGCTTCTGGAACTGGATCACTGAAAACATTGACTGCCCAGGAGGCATTCAAATGTGTGGGATGGGAAAGTGGGCATGAACATAACTTGTGGTTTGTTCAGGGAACATCCTAAATGGATTATGGTAGTTGCCACCCAACCACACTTTATTCTGAGCTCAGAGTCTCCTACCATTGTGATTTGGAGGGTCAGCCTTGTCCTTTCTGAACAAACTTATATAGTTTATCCTTTGCATTTAAAAAATGTGTCTATAAGGTATTTCCCTACAAGGGGAGGGACAGTGTGGGATGGACTTTGCATTTAGACACTGAAGTGCTGCTTACTAGACCTTAGACTCTGAGCCTCAGTCTTTTAGTCTGTAAAATGGGGTTGATTGCATCTGCCTTGAAGTTCTGGGTGATGATAATAGCATTATTCTCCATATAGAGCATTTATCAGACCCTAAGGGCCAAACACTAGTTATCTCAATAAAACACTCAGAAAAATCCAACAAGATAGGTACTCTTATAATCCTCATTTTGAGGATAAGGAAGCTGAGACATAGAGAGGTTAAGCAACTTGTCCAAAGTAATGCATCTCTCTCTCCCAGTCTCCCTAGGAAATACACCCATTCCTATGGCTTTCAATATCATCTAGAGACAATGGCTCCTATGTTTATTTTTCTAGCTCTATTCTTGCTTCTGAGATCCAGCTTTGTATGGTCAACTGCCTACTTGACTTGTCAACTTGGGAACTAAACAGATATCTTAAGCTTAACTGTCCTTAGACAGATGAAGACACTGAAGCGAAGTGCCCAGGTCAAACAATAAGAAAATCATCCAAGAAAAAAAAAAAAAAGAAAATCATCCAGTCAGAATCTGAACCTGGGTATGTGTCTGCAATGCATGTGCTTCTTGGGTACATACTATTTACCTATGAATTTCTGAATTGATCCTCTTTTCAAAATACCCCCTCCATTCCCTGGTTTATACCCTAAGTCAATTTACTAAACCTTATCCCTGCACCCTATGATACTCACTAAACCACCCCAACTGCGTTCTCTCTCTCTCTCTCTCTCTCTCTCTCTCTCTCTCTCTCTCTCTCTCTCAGCCCTGGGCACCAGCCTCATGGGGTGCTGAGAAAGAAGTTATCCATAAGGACAAAGGGGAGTCCCAGAAAGGGCTTATCAGGGAGAGTCATGGGGGAGGAAGAGCTGTGAAAACATCTTGTCTTCTTTTACCAAAAGTTACATCCCTCTGTTCTGTGGCTCAAGAATTATGTCTTTGAGGATTCCAATGTTTGCAGCGTATTAGGAAGGATCTCTGAGCTTGCCCAAAGAGTTAGAGTATGTGGCAACTCTCATTTATCCAGGCTTCCCGAACCTTCTCCCATCTGCCATGGACCTACCCACTTCTTGCTCGGTATTAAGCTCCCCCATAGAAGATGCTCTGCCATCTCCTTCTCCAGTTTCATCCTCATGACTCAGACACTCAGATGGGGGCTGTGCTACAGTGCAGCGAAGCTCTTCTTGACTTTCCAAAGATGGAGAAACTCACGCTTAATAATGTAGGGCAACTGTGCCATGTTTGAAACTGTGGGGCCTCCGTGGCATATGGAGAAGAGGCGTTTTGATGAGGATTTTGAAGAGGCAACTGACAGTTGACAATTAAGTCAAAGCTGGACCTTGGGTTCACATTGCTTTCCGATGCTCCTTTCACATGGGATCAGCTAAAGGCACTTGGAGCTTTCCTGAGATAAGTTTATACCTGACAATATCAAAGGTCTGTCTGCATGCATTTGAGTCTCACCCCTCCTTGGGAATCAGCCACAGTGTGACCATGGCAGCAAGTGAGACCCCGGGGCCTTCCCTGATCAGCTCCTTCTCTGCCTCAGAGCATGTGGAACTAACCATGCACTCACTGGCTGATTGCAGCCCAGGAAAATCTAAGTGAGCATTTGAAGCTAAAAGGTGGAACCCAGGACTCTCCTCTTGCAAACATGGGGACACATGCCCTAACTGGTTTGGCTCAGTGGATAGAGTGTCAGCCTGCGGACTGAAGGGTCCCAGGTTTGATTCTGGTCAAGGGCATGTACCTTGATTGTGAGCATATCCCCAGTGGGGGGTGTGCAGGAGGCAGCTGATTGATGTTTCTCTCTCATTGATGTTTCTAACTCCCTCTCCCTTCCTCTCTGTAAAAATAAATAAAATAAAAAAATAAAAAACATGGGGACACATAAACCAATTAGTTAGAGGGCGGCCAGCTTTGTATTAAAAGTTCAAAGAGATACTGGGCACTTGGAGCAGACAGAGAAGGGTCAGGAAGGGTAGGATGGAGGGGAAGCTACACAGGGATCTAGTTCCTCCCTAGTCACAGGCAGTGCCATCTGCTGATAGTGTAACTTCAGCTAGTTGCTAAGTTTCCCTCATATTCTGCTTCTGCATCTGTAATGTGTAGGATAGAATAGCATCTATATCACAAGGTTTGTGAATAGATTCTGTGAGTTGTGGCATGTAAAGAACTTAGTACAGAGCATGTCATAGTAATCTAATTTTGTTATAGTTGTTGTTACTTCCTTCAAGTTCCTTCTTTGGCCGCTATTGGTGTGACATATCTAATTGCCCCAAGTCTTGCTTGTCCAAGGTCAGAAGGAATTTTAGTCTCACTCATCTTATCTTGACCAAATAGCCAATATCGTCTTCAACCACTGGGCAAGTTAGAAAGTACAAACCCGGAAATAGCACACCATTATTTGGCCTGCAAAAGAATTCTCCTTTCCCTCCCCTCACTATTAACTTTGGCACAAATACACAATAGAATACTATGCTACTGTAAAAAGGAAGGAACTCCTACCATTTGCAACAGCATGGATGGAGCTGGAAAGCATTATGCTAAGTGAAATAAGCCAGTCAGAGAAAGATAACTATCACATGCTCTCACTCATTTGTGGATTATAATGAACAACATAAACCGATGAACAAAAACTGATGTAGAGACAGAGAAGCATTGATCAGATGCTCAAAACTCAGAGGGAAGGTAGAGGAGAGTGGGGGTGAGGGGGAGAGATCAACTAAAGGACTTGTATGCATGCATATAAGCATAAGCGATGGATGTGGACAACAGGGGTAAGGGTGAGGGAAGGAGTGGGGAGATGAGGGGATATTGGGGGGATAAGGAACACATTCGTAGTATCTTAATAAAGAAAAAAACATTTATATATATGAATTCTCCTTTCCCTCCCCTAACTATTCTCCCCCCACCTCCCTCCCATCCTTAGGGAAAAGCCTTGCAATGTGCTGTCCTAGGGGCTGACACAGTGTTCTTCCTTGTTCAGCTGGGGAAGGAAACTCTATGCAAATGAAGACATGTACGTCACACAGCTAGCGCGTGTGGAAGCTGGGGACATTCCCCAAGCTAAATGTGCCTTTGATGTGGCCAGGGCTGCCGCAGTGCCCTCAGGAAGGTACCCTGAGATGCTGACCTGGCCCAGAGAAGCCAGCCTGGATGCTGCCCTTTCCCACAGCCATTGACTTCAGAGCTCAGGGCATAGGCAGCTAATACCTTATCTGTGTGCCCCAGGGACTGCTATTGGCACAGTGATGGCTCCACTGGGATCATGAACGTGGAGCCCAAGCAGGATACACAGGCCAGAGATAAGGCCGAGAACAGATTCCCTCTGGCGCTCAGGTGCTGTTCATCAGAAATGAACAGTCCCACAGCCCTGGCCGGTGACAGGCACAGGGTGATAACAATGCCACTGAGCAGCAGCCTTGGATGACGGGCTGTCACTGGCTTCCAGAGATAAGGAACAATGAGCAGCCCCTCCACTGAGGGAGGGGACTGCACCGAGCCTCCAGGGAAAGCAGCAGGACCTGAAGCTTGTCTCTGACCCCTGTACCTCAGTAGGACCCCTCCTCCCAGCAGGCCTCCGAAGTTCCCCCTGTCACAAGGGAACTCTGGCCCCATTATGCACTCACTCTCTGACCCCTGTTCTCTGGAGTTAATCATATTATCTCTAGAGCAAGTATTAATGGATGATAACATATAAGAAGTTCTCTTTCCACCTGCTTGTCCCACAGAGGCTGCTAGGGAGTCCTTCTACTGCCCTCAGTTATTCACTCACTCACTCATTTATTGATCCAATACATTGTTGTTGAGCACGGTACCAGGTTCCAGAGAGACTATGGTAAGGAAGACATGCCTTAGTTCTCTGCTAGAGCCCCAGGCTTTATCCAATCCCATTCACTCTTGGCTCATATTTGGTGTGCTGAGTGTTCCTACAAGTTTTTGGTCTCCAACATTCTCTGGAACCTGATTGTTGCCAGAAGTCCTGCATGCTCTCTTCATTCCTTCTCCCATTCCCCAGTGAGTGTCTCAAATATCACCTCATTCTTTTTTCTTTTCTTTTCTTTTTTAAAATTAATTTCAAGAGGAACAAAGGGAGGGAGAGAGATAGAAACATCAATGTTGAGAGAGAATCATTGATCGGCTGCCTCCTGCACTCCCCCTACTGGGGATCAAGCATGCATGTGCCCTTGGCCAGAATCAAACCAAGGACCCTTCAGTCCCCAGGCCGACATTCTGTCTACTGAGCCAAACTAGCTAGGGCTAACACCTCATTCTTAAACTTTCATTAAAAAAAAAAAGCTTCCCTGAATCTCTTTGGTCTGATATCTTGCTTTCTACATCACTGCGAAATACTAAGTCTTCTGCACAGTGAGGTTACACTGTATGTGTCATTAGTGCAGAGGAGACCATTTCCCACAACATGTGGTTCCCAGTCTTGCCTCTGATACGGTCTTACTGGACAATCTCAGGTGAGTCTCAGTCTTCCCATCTTTTAAATGGGTGCTGCATTGGATCAGTGGTTCTAGATATTTTAGTGTCCTGACACCTTTGGAAATTTCATTGAAGCTATGGACTCTCCTCAGAGGATATCCTTGCACATACATTCCATTGACAATTTCAAGAAGTTCATGTATTTCCTAAAGACAAGTTAAGTGCCCACTTGTTAGATAAACTCTTACGTTGCCTTCAAGCCATATATCAACCTTTGTCCCACATCAAGATAAGGGATAGAGTTCAAGAGTTCAATTGGAGAAACAGAGGTATGAATGAAGACTGGACAGGTCTCTCCAATGGGCATAATAGTATAAAAGAATCTCTCTATTTTTTGTCACTTCTTAAGAGTGCTGAGTTGGAAAATGTGGGTATATTATCTGTGTCTGGATGAAAAAAAATTTATCCCAAACATGTAGCTTAAAACAACAATAAATATTTCTTCTCTCCGATGGTTCCTGTGAATTAAGAATTCAGGATTGGGCCCTGGCTGGTTTGGTTTAGTGAACAGAGCATCAGCCTGTGGACCGAAGGGTCCTGGGTTTGATTCCAGTCAAGGGCATCCACCTTGGTTGCAGGCTCCTCCCTGGCCTGGGAGTGTGCAGGAGGCAACCAATTTGAGTGTTTCTCTCACATCAATCTTTTTCTCTGTCTTTCTCTCTTTCTCTTCTACTCTCTCTAAAAATCAATGGGAAAATATCCTCAGATGAGGATTTAAAATAAAAAAGGAATTCAGGATTGGCTTAGCTGGGAGGTTCTAGTTTGGGTCTCAATAAAGTTGCAGTCAGGATGTCAGCTCTCATCTGAGGGCTTGACTGGGACCGAGGATCCACTTCCAAGAGGACTCACCCACCTGGAGAGCAAATTGACTCTGGCTGTTGGTGAAAGGCCTCAATCCCTCTGCACATGGGCCTCTCCCTAGGGCTGCCTGAGTGTCCTTGAAACAGGGCACCAAGGAGGCAACTGCAGGTCTTTCCTGACCCAGTCTGGAGCGTCACGTATTGTCATTTTCACAATATCCCATTGGTGACATAGGTCAAGAGGGACACCACTGTGCTTATTTATACACTGGGATTTTCTCACTCATATCTGCCTATGTTTCGGGAGCCACCTGTTAGTCTTTCTTTCCCTTTGCATTTCAGCTCCATGAGGCTAGCTGCCGCAGCGTATTTCTCTTTTATTACAAATGCAGGTGTGTAAGGTATCACCATGTCACAGTAATAATAGCAGTCAACCCTTATACAGCAGTTATTATGTATTGGGCATGTCCTAAGCACTTTACATATGTTAACTCATTTAACCATTAAAAAACCCAAAAGTTATCATTTTACAGTTGAGAAAACCATGGCACACAAAAGCAAAGCAACATCTCCAAGGCCACACAGACAGCAAATGCCAAAGCAAGGGTTTGAACCCAGACAATCTGGGGAGTAGTGCTCTCAACCACTGCACTTGACCACCAGCAGAAGGGGTCCTGGGTGGCATGGAGTGTGGGAGCTCTCAGGTTCTTCTGGGAGAACCTAGAGCGGGTCTGTGACTGAGCGCCGGGGAGCATCCATGTCTAAGGGCAGCAGCAAGAAAGCGTTGGGGAAGGAGATGGGAAGGGGCACACTAAGGGGCAGGAAAAGAAGCAGGAGATGGTGTGTGCTTATATCAGATGTGAGACGGCAGAATTGGGCCCAAAATTGTGAAGGCCACCAAGTGGCTGTGGAGCATGAGGATGACATTACAGGTCCCGGATGAAGGCATTTGGGTGATGTTGTGTGGGTCCCAGATTACAGCGGGTTGGGAGATGATGGGAGATGAGACAGCTGGTGTGGACCACTCTTAGGAGAGTCTGGCTGTCAACGAAGGAGGAGGCAGCGTGGTGAGTGCAGGGGAGAGGGAGAAGGATCATCCCAGCATAACAGGAGAGGTCCCGGACAGATCTCAGCCTGGCCCCCACCTCCTGCCCAGGCCAACTCGAGCAAAATCTGCCTGGCAACGGGTTAGTCTAGATCTCAGAAGGAAACCCCGCCACAGGCAGTGCCAAGTGAGGCCTGAAGACACAAATATTTGCTTGGCTTCTGCCCTTCTTGTTCAAATAAGGCATTGGCAATGGGGCTGCAGGCTGGCTGCTGTGGCAAGGAAGTGAACGTCAGTGAAGGTGGAGAGTGTGAAAGAGGAGCAATTGCTCTGGAGCCACTAATGAATCCCGCAGGCTTGGAGCTACTGGAATCCAACAGCTCATGGAAGCGGCTAAATAACACCCCAGCTCCTTTAGCAGACATCTGTTCAAACAAAGCCAACCTTTTCCCGGCATCGTCTCCATTGCAGCCCCATGCCGCCCTGCTCTGTCTGTCTGTGGCTGAATCAGTCCAGTTGGACTGTGTGCTACAGGGGTGCAAAGAGGCTGTAAGATGCGTGTTATTTCAGCAGGATGTGTTATGTTATGGCCAGGACCATGGATGGCCATGTCTGTGCATCTCTGGGCCAGTAAGTGAGAATCCATGTGTGCTGCTGTGGTTTGAGTGTGAGTGTGTGTGTGTGTGTGTGTTTCTGTCTTACTGTGCAGCTGTATTGTGTGTGTATAACTATGTCACCAGAAGGCTCTGAAGTGTCCGTTTCCACGCTGTGACAATCTGTGTGCCTTGTTATTGTGAGATGGTGCATTGCTGTGTGTGATTTGGTGGTTCACCGTGAGGCATCTCTGTGTGTGTGTGTTTGTATGTGCACACACTGTAAAATTGTCAGAGTCTGTACATAGCTATATTATGCTGTCTGGCCATGTACAAAGTCACCTGAATAATGGTATGACTGTGTGTAACTGTGAATTGGCTATTGTGCTATGTACAGTGAAGTAGTTGGAGCCTGGAGAGAAGTGAGATGATCACAGTGTCAACCAAGCCCAAGGAGGCAGATGGTCAGGTGGGAGCCAGGGCGGGGCATGGAGATTCCAGAAGTGACCAGCAAATCCCCATTGCCACCAGGGTGTAGTGGATTAGAGCAGCAGCTTCTTCACGCATCAGAATCACTTGGGATATTGTTTAAATGCTGCTTCCCAGGCCCATAACCAAAGGTTCTGCTTTACTGGGGCTGAGGCAGGACCCTGTATCTATATTTTTAACAAGAATCCTGGATAGTTGAGGGACCACACTTTAAGAAACACTGGATTCCAGGCACCCTAGGAAAAGATGCTGAGAAGGTGAGGCACAGTCAGAATCTAGAGATGAAAGGTGGAAAGCAAAAGAGGAAGAAAGGAGAAAGGGGAGGGAAGAAGGAGGGAGTGATGTAGCAGGCATGGTCAGTGCCCTGCCCACATCCCCAAGCACTGATCCGATGACTCCCAGCCTCAGAGGTTGAGGGTTACCCCCACTCTTCCCAGCAATTCTCAGTGCGCACGGCACATCTCAGCATCCCCCAACGCTGGACAGTGGGGCTCAAGCCTTCTGAGGAATGAGCGGTGAGGGTTCTCTCTGGCCTTTGAGGTGACTAGTCAATGTGATTGATCCTTAGAAGTCTCCACCTCCAAAATGTGTTTGAGGCCACAGTCTGTGGCCCCCAGGCCTGGCAGCCAGCAGTGGCATTCAAAGGCACCTTCCAGGGCTGCCCTCAGCTTCTGACCTGGGGAGCCAGCACCAGGCCGGCCAGAACTGCTGAAGCCTCCAGCTCCACCTGGATGGGATTCCTCCTCACATTGTCTGGAAGCCGAGTCTGCGAGGTCAGATGCCGCTGCTCATCGGTAAACCCAGACTGTCTCCCTGGGCAGCCCCACCATCTGCCTTGGCAACTTCCTACAGGATGTCCTGCATGGAAAAGACCCCACTACGAGGGACCAGCTGCCCAAAGGTCAGCTCCTGGGAGTACGCGGTTGCCTTTGTTCTGGGGTCATTTCAGTGACTGTCTCAGCACGTCTCTGCATACACAGCGCCGTTGCAGCCTTTTGCCTAATGCTGAAGTCGAGGGAGGGCTCTGGGTCTGATCTATGGGTCCATGGTCTTCGCTAGAACAACAAATATACCCCCTCGAGCTGATGCCTGCCCAGGGCACCATGGGAGAAAAACGTTGCAGCTGTGTCTGACTCTGAAGGTTGCAGAGTGGCTTGGTGAGCACTGAGAGTCGGGGGTGGGATGGTAGCAGGCCAGGGATGCCCTGCCCCACATTCCCTCCACCACCTCCAAGCTCATCTCTGGGCTCCGTAGACAGTTCCGGGGCCAGTGGCAGCTTTCAATGCCTGGTTCCCTCTTCTTCTTACCCTGAAGGCTTTTCTTGGTGCCATGTGACCTAGAGCTGCTTCTCCACGGCTAACGAAAACATCACTTACTACCTTAAGAGAGCCTCAAGACAGAGGTAACGCTGGCCAGGCCTGCAAGGTCCTTTTATCAAAGCAGACAGAAGTGGTCTCTACTCTGCCATGGCCCCTCCCCAACTGGCATGGGCCTGGATTCAGAGGAGACAGTGGAGGCAGGATGAGCTGAGCCAGCCCAGGCCCAGGCAGGAGCTGTCCCACACCCCTCCCTCCCCCAGCCAGGCCACAGCAGGAGTCCAAACAGACAATTAATTACTGCCTGGCACCGGAGGGCGTTGGCTCCCCTTCCCCTCTGCTCAGCCAAGTGTGTAATAGAAATGGGACCAAAACAGACTCCTCTGCCCAGAGGGACCCTGGCCAGAGGAAGGAGTCCAGGGAGCCAGAAGGGGGGCGGAGACACGGAGGTGAGTTTATTAAAGCAATGAGCTTCTCCTCATCCCTCACCTGTCCTTGACTTTTGGCCGCAGGCACGCACAGTCTTCGCAGACCCCTGCTCAGAATGGTCCTTTCCTGGTAGTATAGGAGTTTGCTTGATATTAATCTTAGATGATATTAATAGCAGTGTCTTGGCCAGTGACCTCCATACTTTACAAGCATTGTCCCTAAATCCTCCAGTGAGTCCTTTGACGTGGTGTTTATCTCTGTTTTACAGATGAAAAAGGTTGAGGCCCAGAGAGATGACATGGGCTCTCAGGGGATGGTATAATGTAGTGGCTGAAGCACAGGATCTGAAATGAGACAGACCCACTTGCATCTCTTACTCGTTCCCTCCACCCCTACACACACACACCCCAGGGCAAGGTGCTTAACTTCTCTGTGCCTCAGCTTCCTCACCTACAAAGTGGTGGTGGTAGACTCGCCTCATAAAGTTGCTAGGACAGTGTGTGAGGGGAAGTGTTCGATAAATGGTAGCTATGCGGCGTTAGAGGGTAGGTGCTATTATTACCTGTTCTACAACTTGAAAATATTAAACGCACTATTTTAAAGTGGATCATAATACGTGCGTACTATTTGCACCCTATGCACATGTAATGAGGAACATTTCATTCACAAAATTTCAGGCACATTTTGAATCTCCTCATTCTGCCTCTATGCCCCTTACCAGTCAACAGCTCAGTTGGGCATCATTTTCTGTTTTTTTTTTTATATTAAGAACATAATGGGAATTTTTGCTTGTTCCTAGATGAGCCATATCAATTCTGATGGTGAATTTGCTTTCATAAAACTCAGACACCCTTGCTGCAGATTCTTAGAAATTCCCCAATCTTGTTGAAAAATCTTTGCCCTAAAATGGGGGAAATTGACTCCTTCAGACATCCTGATGGGCAGACTGGTAACTTTTGTGCAATAAAGAGAAGAGAAAAACCCAGTCCAGAGCAATGGCATCTAAAAAACAAGTCACACACAGCTAGAGTGAGCCAGGGCCTGGCCGTGGTGGCTGAGTGGTTGAGCGTCAACCTATGAACCAGGAGGTCAAGTTTGATTCCCAGTCAGGGCACATACCTGAGTTGCTGGTGTGCAGGAGGCAGCTGATCAATGATTCTCTCTCATCATTGATGTTTCTATCTCTCTCTCCCTCTCCCTTCCTCTCTGAAATCAATAAATATATATTTTTTAAAAGATTGAGCCAGGGATGCCTCTCCTCCACTCATAGCTTTCTAGGGAGCCTTGTCTCCCCTGCAGCCTCTGAGGAGCACGGGGTGGGGGGGGCTGGGTTAATTCATTTCTGCAGCCCCCATACCCTCCAGGGGGTCCAGCACAGAACCAGGGCTTGGTGAAGATTGAATAAAGGAATGAATGAATGAATGAATGAATGAATGGCATATCTAAGTATAGAGGATGAAGAATGAAAGAGAAATAGAGAGCTATCGATTCTCAGCTCTTTTAGAATGCTGAATAATCTCTGTATTCTTTGTAGAAGATCTCCGAAGATAAATTAAGTGGGGGGTGGAGGGGAAGACAACAAGAGTATACAAGGTGTAGAATGTGCTACCTTTTGGGTAAAAAAAAAAAAAAAGGAAAAGACAGTGTGAATATGTATTGGTTTACATATTTGTACTTGTGGTGTAGACAATGGGAGGCTACTTAAGAAAACAGTAAGGGTGCTTAGGGGAGGATCTGAGAATAGGTGTACGGGAAGCAGGAGTTGGAGACTTTCCACTCCACATTTTATTTTATTTTTTAAATTTCTGAACTACATGAAATAAAAAAAAGAAAAGGAAAGGAAAACAAAAATATATAGGAAATTTCTGCTCCAAGAAAATGCTGAATAAGAAACCACCCAGTAGAGGGAAAGGAATGCTTAGTTAAGACCTAGTTACAGCTCATCTTCTCAAGGACTTAATTAAGGGCTTGGTGATCTCCTCACCTATCGATCGCAGACTAGAAGGCATTAGGTAAATTCCCAGAAGCCCTGAGCTTTTCAGAATTGTTTCTCTGAACTCCAAGCCTTTTGTCAGTCGCCTGTGCATCCTCCCAGGATGGAGGAGGGATGGAGTAGGTAGTGGCTACTTGGGCTAGAGTTGGCAAGAAGTCGTCCTGCCTTCAAGTATGCATTCTGAACCACAGAAATGAGAGTCAGTGGGAGTGGGCTGGGAACAGAGAGGAACTTCTGGAGAGGAGGCTGCTCAGACCCGCTGGGGACAGGGTCTTGTGGTTGTGAATTGGGGAGCAGGGTAGTTTGGACTTGATCGTGAGGGCAGCTGGGTGACTGGGAAGGCCAGATGTGATTTTAGAACTCTCCCAGGTAAGCTTCATGCCCAGAGACACAGCTGGGGCTGCCACCACATAGACCTGGAGGGCCCCCGTGGCTCTGGGTGACGGGGTCTCTTACTGAGACACACCTGCCTCCCAGCACCCCCCTTGGGATGCAGCGCTGGAGAGGAGCTGAGGGACTGGGTTTCCAGTGGACCAACTCAGACCCTCTTCATCTTGAATGAGGAGCAGGCTGGGGCTTCTCAGCCAATCACCAAGCCCACCCTAATGCGCCATAACGATGCCTGATTGCTCTTTTGTGTTACTGGGCTGGCTCTCAGCGGCCTCTTTCCTCTGAGGCTGTGGGGAGGGGAAATGGGGGCCTTGATGACTAATATGCACCACTGGTTTCCTGTTTTAAACACATGTTGCAGACAGAGTCTCTTCCCCCCTCCCCCCCCACCCCACCCCGCCCTCTGCCAACCCATTCTCAGAAATCTAAGTGCTGGGCATAGGTGAGTGAGGGTAGGGTGAAGAGGAATAGAATCAGTTCCCACGGTTTGCAAGGCATATATTTGACTATGGAGCAGAATCATATCCCTATTTGGCTGAGTAACTGAAGACCAGAGAAGGGTTAGTGTAACATCACAGATAGTAGATAATGAAACCAAGCAAGGTTTCACTCATTAATTCAGTCAACAAGCATTTATTGACCATCTACTATGTGTCAGGCCCTGCGCTAGGTGTTACCTAGCTTTTCCAGAGCTTTTCCAACTGGGACAACAATAAGCATAGCACGCTTCTATTGAGCATTTACTATGTGTTGGGTGCTTCACTCCCTATTTTTTGTGTGATGTTTCATTAATCCTCCACCAACACTGTGAAGCTACTGAATGGGCAGAAAGTGTTTCTCTCTGTCTCCATCCTGAAGGATGGCACATGCCAAAGACAGTTCACAAATAGAGGCATTTGGAAAGAACAGGGACTGAGCAGCTGACGAGATGAGAGAGAGTCCAAAGGGGAGGAGCCACCTCAAGATGAATGACCGCATGGGCAACTCCAGAGATCGGATCAAAGAACTCACATCCCATCCCGAGGAGGTGGGGAGCCTGATGAGCTGATGAGAACACAGGCACGCGCACACAGATACACACATGCATGCACACACTCACCTATTATGTGGTATTGAAAGATCCTACTTGAACACACACTAAAAGCCTCCTCCACATCTTCCTTTGAACTCCATGTGCAACTCTGTGCACTGCCCAGTGTAATCATGAATGTCCCAGTCCTTCCTCGCACTGCCGAGGCATGGTTTTAGGACAATCATTTTTATCCCCAATTCATAGATGAGTAAACTGAGGCTGAGAGACCCTGAGTCACCTGTGCTAGTCACTCACCCAGGAGTGGCAGAATTGACTCCAGAGCTGAAATCTGAACCAATCTCAGGCTGCCCCTGGAGTCACTGAGGCCAGCCTTGCTGCCCTGGGTAGCTGGCAGGCAGTGGAACAGCCTGAGCCCCTCACTGTAAAACAGAAAGCCCCTCCCCCTCCTGCCTCTCCTCTTCCCCACAGCCCAGCTCGGCTCAGAGCTATTAACCAGGTCACACTGGCTTGTCCCAGTCCAATAGTTCCCTTAATTGCCTTTTTATACCGCGTCGTACAACTGTTCATTACGCTGTCATATTTCCCCTTGAAGGCAACAGTGGGGGAGCAGAATCGGGGATGGGGACCCATCCAGGTGGCAGGGGCTGTGTGCGGGGCACCAATGTGTGAAGCTTATTTTCTCCTTGGTCAGAATGAATTAAACGCATGCTTCTCACACCTGAGTAATATGTGAGCCATTTTTAAAGGGGAAAACTAAATCACAGCCCCCTCCCAACATTTGACAAATTATCTTTATTACCATTTTACTAAAATATGTACAAACATAAAGCTAAGTATAAACCCTTATCCTTTTAGCTCCATACAACTGGAAAAGCTAATACCATGTACCAATGTGATACAAAGAAAGCTACAAAATCAGAAATTTCAAAATAACACGATTCATTTCATGTGATGGATGATCCATTGCTAAAATTAAACTGCCACTTGCAGTGAGCATGGTTCTATATGCTTCAGCATTTAGCCCCCCTCTGTTCTTTTGTCACGAGGCCCATGACAATTAAAGCGGTATTGGTCTTCCAGGAGACCTAGAATCTGCTGGAAGATTTTTTTTTAGTCATAATATAATATAAAATTAATTAATTCTGGGTGAGAGCTCACACACCCCAGGTTAGGAAATAATCCATGTCCCAGGAACCTTTATGAGCCGTGCAGGGCTAAGCCATCCTGTGGGAAGAGCCATGTGTTCTTGAGGCTGAAAAGCCCGGACACAGAGTTCAGCCCTCAGAGGCCAGACCTCACCAAGACTTCAGCGAAATCCACAAGCATCTGCTCTCTACCTGCCTGTGCCACGCCTCCTCCCTGTCCCAGAGGAGTTGCCCATGTGGTCAACAGGAACATGAGGGTCGCCGGGGTAGGCACTTATAGCGGTCAGTGCAGAGAGAATGCCCGAGAACAGACATGAGATCTGATGGGCCAGTGGGAGTCAGATCTGGATTGCAGCCTCTCCCTGGTGCCCGAGGCCCAAGGCCTTCCTGGCAGACTCACCTGGAGAGCCGGGGTTTGCATCCTGAGTCTGCCATTGTTTAGCTGCAAGACCGTGGGCAAATAAATAACCTTTCTGTACTCCAGCGTCCTTATCTGTGAATGGGCATGAAACCAACCCAAGCTCACGGGATGCTGTGAGGCAATAATGAGGGAACACATGTAAAGCACTTACCTAGAATCTGGCACAGAATAAGTATTTGTTACATGTTAATGTTTTTTTTTTTAATATATTTTATTGATTTTTTATAGAGAGGAAGGGAGAGGGATAGAGAGTTAGAAACATCGATGAGAGAGAACCATCGATCAGTTGCCTCCTGCACACCCCCAACCGGGGATGTGCCTGCAACCAAGGTACATGCCCTTAACTGGAATCGAACCGGGGACCTTTGAGTCCACAGGCTGACACTCTATCCAGTGAGCCAAACCAGCTAGGGCTACATGTTAATGTTGATATCTCACCTGAATCCAGGTCTCAGCAGAACTGGAAGAGAACAAAAGGTCTACACTGGGTTCTCAGGCTGGAGACCAGGGAAGCATCATCTCGGGTGGGCTACAGAGGATCTGAAATGGCGTGACATTTTGTGTGTGTTTCTGGAGAGAGGATCTTCAGCCTCATCAAATGTCCAAAGAGGTTGTGACCTAGAAGAATCTTTGGTCCCTGAGCTGGTGCTGGTCAGGGGCTGGCAGAGGTCTTCAGTGTCTTAGCTCGAGTGCCATAACAAAACACCACGGGCAAGGTCCCTTACAAGACAGGCATTTGTTTTCTCAGAGCTCTGGAGGCTGGCAGTCCAAGATCAAGGTCTGGCAGGTTGGTTTCTGGTGGGGACTCTCTCCCTGGCCTGAAGGTGGCTACCTTCTCGCTGTGCCTTCACAGGTCAGAGGGAGCAAGTGAGCTCTCTTCTGGAATCCCTTCTTCTATAGACACTAATCCTATCAAACCAGGGCCCCACCCTTATGGCCTCATTTAACCTTAATTATTTCCTTAGAGGCCCTATCTTAACACTGGGGTTAAGGCTTCATCATAATGAATTTGGGGGAGGGGGAAGCACAATTTGGCCCACAGCACTCAGTGAGGCAGGTTGTCCTAGATCCCTGTGAGGGAAGGTGTTGATCAGCAAAGGCTAACCCTTGATCCTTCTAGCAAGGATCACCCCCAGCTTCCCTGGACCAAATAATCCAACACCTCGACCCCCATAGCCATCCCTCCAACCTCCCCCTTTCCCCTGCTTGTGCCCATCTATCACCACCTCCCCATGTTCAGTGATGCAGTAGTTCCTGCCTGCAACCTCCTAAAATGACAATGGACTAATGTAAGGATTGTTCAAATTTAAGAAGATAATCCCAAGTGCTCAACAGTGTTTAGCACACAAAGAGTACTCAATAAACGTTAGCTCTGCCCCATCAGGGTTGAGGGTCCAGGAGATCAGACCCACAGCCCCTTTGCACTCCTAGAGTCCAGCCTCCCCAACACTGTTACTCCCAGTTGTTGTAACCGGTGACTCACAGATTCCTGGGGGTACAGAGTGGTGAACCTAAGTGTGCACCCCAAGCCCGTTCTGAACAAAAATCACATCTCACACAGATATGTCTGACTGGCTTTCAACTATGTAGAAGGTGATGTGAGCATAAAGGAAAATCCATTTGGAAGAGCAACAGAACTCAGAATTCAGAGCTGGATTTTGGCTATTGTGTGTGTTTCCTCAACCAATGATACTAGAAGTTCATGGGGGGGGGGATGGTTTTGTTACATCGATTTAATTCAACCCCACAAATGTCTATTGAGTGTTTACTACGTGCTAGGGACCCAGTGGAGAAGGAAGTCACCATGCTCCCTGCTTCCCAGCAAAACAGGAGGGCAGAAACCATTGATCTAACCCGCCGAGTCTGGTCCAGAGCTTCTCTCTCCATTCCAGGCAGCTCTTCCTAGTTTCAAAGGCTTCTGAGACCAGGCCTGGGTCCCCATGTTCCCTGTTCCTTTGGCCTTTCCTAGAGCCATGTGCACAGAAGGCTTGACCCTAGAGGCCCAGAAGTCATGAAATCCAGCTTCCCTTGCCCTTGAGGCAGGACTCACTCGGACATGATCTCTGACGGAATGCCCAGCCTCTACCTGCATGCCTCCAGAGGTGGGCTGCTCACTACCTCAGCAGGGTAAACTGCTAATACTTACAAAGTCATTATTGTATTTTACTATGTTTTACCCTGAGTCAGTGCCTACACCTTCCATGATCCCATCTGATTTTTCTCACCAAAGGCAGAAGAATCAGGGTTTTTGTCCAGGCCTGGGCTGCCCACTTGGAGCCCTCGGCCTTGCTGCCTCTCTCCTCTCTTGGGCCTGTGGGCACAGGATCAGGAAATTGGGTTTGGGGCAAAGTGGGCAGGCAGCTGCAAGAAAGTCTCACCAATGCCCCAGCTTGAAGAGGGGAGGAGGATTTCTAGAGCCAGTTGCCTGTCCTTTCAGCAGGAAAAGGCTCACAGACAGAACTTGCTTTGGAAAGGCAAAGGGGGGGGGGGTCTGTCTGTGATCATTCAGCCCCGAAATGATGCTCATGATGTTGGCTTTCCAGGCCATTAATTCAAGGGCTCTGTGCCCCACCCCCATGTTGCTGCCTGCTCTGGGAGATAAGCCCAGTTCTATTTAACCCTATTTATTCCCCCAAAGTGGCCTCCATCTCCATTAGCCAGCCATTTAACCCCTTAGGTACTGAAGGCATCAAAAATAGAGAGATTGGTCTCCTGTGGGAAGAGGAGTGTGCATCTCACCTGGACTCAGGCTGCAGGACTGATCCAGAATACAGTCCTTGCTTCATGGGGCTTGGCAGGGGTCCCAGGAGCCCCTCACCCACTGCCTCTCAGCCCATCCCTCCACCCCCACCCCAAGACAGTAGGACTTGTCTGGCCCTAGGATGAAAGCCCGTCCCTACTCCTCATAGGGACAGCTCCAGCTCCCTCACCACACAGCCACCCAGCCTACTTTCCTTTGTCCCAGATCTGGGTTCTGGCACTGTGGCACTGGTCAAGAGGAAGGCTGTGGCACCTCTGTCTCTTTTGTGCCCGGCTGGCAGGCACCTCTGCTGGCATGTCCTGCTCTGTCTCCCTGTACCTTCTTCCACTGTGTTCCTTTTATGTCTCCTCTGCCCCCTTCCCTCACTTTGTTCTCTCCTCTTTTCCCCTTCAGTGATTACATAGGAGTTTTCTTTCATTTGTGGGTGCCTGACTGCTGGTCTCAGTGTGAATCGTATGTGTGTGTGTGTATCGGTCACTGTGCATTTGACTTTCCATGTCTATGCCTGTCCTTGCACTGCTGTGTGTCTAAGCCTGTTACCCAGCAATTCTGCTGATGCGCATGGATCTAGGGGTGCCTGTCCTGCTTTCTTTGTGTGGCAGGCAGTCTCGGTACAAATCTCGTGTGTGTGCCAGCCTGTCCTTGGCCTGTACGTGTTGCTCTGTCAATCTGTGTACATCTGCCCATGTGCTTGAATCTGTGTGTTGGCCTCATTTCTTTGTGCACCTGTCAGTTGGCTTGTCATGCTCTATGCGTGAGTGTGTGTGTGCATGTTGTGTGTTGTGTTTCAACTCGGGGGGCCAAGCTGCTGCAAATTCTTCTCATGAGGGTGCCCTTAGAGGAGCTTTGAGGAGAATTTGGAGGTTGGTGGTTTCTCTAGAGCACAGCTCAACTCATTACCAGCTAGGTAGGTTGTCCTGTTCGTCTCCTGGGGCTGCCTGCCAGGTCCCTTGCCCTCTGCCCTAATCCGGACTTCCATTGCTTTCCCTTCAGGCCAACACAGGACTAGAGGGATGAAAACAGGGAGGTGGGGCAAAGACAGAAGAGCATACAGTTCAATTCACTCCGACTCTCACACCCATCACAGGCTTTTTTTTTGCACACTGACTTTCCCCCAAACAATGAGAAATGGCCATGGGATATAACATTAACAACAGCTACCACATATTGGGCACTTAGCACGTGCTAAGCATTTTATATGCAATACCTGAGAGAGTCCTCTCAATGTGAGGTTATTTTCACATTTTATTTATTTATAAGAAATGGAAAGTAAGAAAAGCTAAGTATTCCAATGTCATACAGCTAGTTCATGATGGAACATGGCTTTTCAATACAGGATGGGTTGCTTCTGAGCTTGCTGCCCGGGAAAGAAGATAAACAGAGACGTTCCCCCCTCCCTCCAGCAAAAAAATACAAAACCCTGGAATCTGACTTACAATTTCATCTTTTTTGACAGCAAAGTGGCCAGACACCAAATAAGAGGGGAGAGGAGATAGAAGGACAAGAAAAGGAAGGCACCGGAGGATCATCAGGATTCCTGGGCCCTAGGCTGGCTGTGCCCTGGGCTCTCTGTGACCTTGAGCAGGACACCGCACTGCCCGGCCCGGGTTTGCTTTTCTGCACACTGAGGATGAACGCGAGGCTCTGCTAGGAGGTTTAGGGATGGTGTAAGCATTGCAGAAAGGATCACTGGACTGAATGCTCTCGGAGGTGCCCCTAGACACAAGAATTGGGGTGGAGAGCACAGACAGGACTATGCTTGGATGATCTTGGTGATTTCCACAATAGCCAGAAGAGAGCCACATGCAGAGCAGGGCTGTGAGATGTCTGCTGAATGAATGGTTAATAACTGAATTTCTCACTACTGAAAGAACTTCACCTTGGGTCCGACAGCAGTGATCATCATTAAGGAGAAGGAAAGAAAGTAAATACTTTGGACCCTGATAAAATCCATGGGTTGGCAATGATCAACTGATACCTGTATGTCATTGATTCACTTGTCAGAGAAGACCTCGATGGCTACCTTCAGGTCTGGGTGTGTATGGGGGGCACTAGGGAACCCCAGTCTTTGGCCAGATCATGTGGTGGGCACCTAAAGGATTTCACCAGGAGCAGAAGTGGAAGGAATGAAAATTAGGAGGTAATGACCTTTGTCTACAGGAATCTGGGGAAAAGGTTATTTTTCTGCAGAATCTGGGGACTGGGGTGGGAGGGTCATAGTGTAAGGGCAAACCTCTGGGGTGGGAGATCAGTTCTATTTCAAAGGCTCTTTGGAGGAGAGAGTCTGTGGAGGGGAGGAAGGATCTCTGTCCTGTCTGTACCGAGTCCTATCATGATTCTGAGGATCTGTCTGGGGAAGGTCTCTATGGACAGCTTTTCTTGTCATAGTGGGGGTCTTCAGTTGGGGGGGGGCGGGTCGGTCTTGTTTTCTGCCAAGCAGGCTCTTGGGAGAATTTAAGAGGTATATTGGGAGGTTTTAGAGACATCTCTGTCCAATGTGGTGGAGGTTTCCTAATTGGAGAGGAGATTCCGGGAGACTGTAAGGCAAAGGAGAGGATAAGGGGACTGATGGGGGGGGGGGGGGGGGCGGTGGAGCTGTTGTCCTGGTCAAAGCCCTCAGGCCGCCCTACTTGTGCGCTGACGTGAGCTAATCTAGAAATACTGCAGGGGCGGAGACTGGGGTTCTCCCAGACTCAGGGCCGCAGGATGGGAGAGACTGAGGGGCCTCTTTTCTTCCTTCCGATTCTCCCCACGCCACAGGCCCCCACTCACAGCCGCTAATCCTCCCTCATTTGGGCTGGGACAGCGGCGAGGCAAAGGTTGGCTGTTCACTGCTTAGAAGGGTCTGAGCGAGAGTCCAGATGGGAACACATACCGGGACCCATTCTGAGCAGCGGACCCACAGGGTGACACAATTAGGAAAGGACTCACACGGGCAAAAACGCAGGCAATCCGTTTGGAAATGAATGCACACGAAATCCAACACAGGCTCTGTGCGCATCCAAACAAAACTACACATTTCCGTAAACACGGTTACCAAATCTCACCCCGGGAATCTGCTCAGATCCAGCCCGTATCAATACCTGATACAGTGTTGGTCTTTGTCTCTTATTCTTGCACGCGCAACACGCACACCCCACTCGGCAGGACCGGTCTCGGCTGTCAGGGCCGGGCAGCCGCCCTGCGAGCCAAAGCCCGAGCGCACCGCGCGCCTCCGCGCGCCTGGGCCCGCGGCGAGCGCGTCCTTTCTTCGCGCTGGACGCGGGCTCAGCCCCTCGCCGGCGTGGGCATTCGCACACCCGCCCCGAGGCTGTGGAGAGATGCCCTCGCCAAATCCTGCCTCCTTCCAGACCCGCCAAACGAAAAGAAAGCGAAAAGCCAACCTTTCGCCTCCATCCCGCACACCGTTGGAGAGCGGTTGGTGGCGAGCGACCCGAAGAAGACTGGCTTCCATCGCAGCGCGCCGGACGGGCGGGGACAGTCCGAGGCCGGGCTAGGCATTCCTGAGAGCAATCCGCGACCCACACATATGTCTGCTTCCAGGGGAGCTTGCGGCCAGGTTTAAGGGCGTGCGATGGGTGCCCAGATCGACCCCCAGACGGCCCGGGCAGGCAGCGACAGGTCCCTGTCCTGCTGCCATGCGAGGTATCTAGACCTGTCCTTGGCCAGAGAATCTGGGGCCAAAAGGCTCCCGGACTCTGGA
>PVJC01007453.1:37214-51543 GCA_004026665.1 Murina feae
GGGCGGGAGCGCATTGGGCTGCGCAAGGGTGGGGGCGCCGCTCCGGCTTCGCGTAGCTGCTCTGACGCCGCCGCGGCCGCCGCCGCAGCCCAGCCCGCGCCCCGCGGCAGCTCCGCAGTGCACTCGCCGCCGCCGCGCCGCCAGCCCACCGGGTCGGCCCCGCGCGAGCCTCCGCCGCCAGCCGAGAGGGTCATGAGCCAGAGCGCCCTGGGGCGCCGCGGGGAAAGCCAGCGAAGATAGCGGCCTCGCGCGCCCCGGCACCCCGCCGCCTCGCCGCGCCGTCCCCGCGTCTCCAGCTCCTCCTGTCCTTTCCTTGGGCCCCGCCGCCGCCGCCGCCGCCATGGCCACCCTGCTCCGCAGCAAGCTGTCCAACGTGGCCACGACCGTGTCCAACAAGTCTCAGGCCAAGGTGAGCGGCATGTTCGCCAGGATGGGTTTTCAGGCGGCCACCGACGAAGAGGCGGTGGGGTTCGCGCACTGCGATGACCTGGACTTTGAGCACCGCCAGGGGCTGCAGATGGACATCCTGAAGACCGAGGGCGAGCCCTGCGGCGACGAGGGCGCCGAACCGCCCGTCGAGGGAGACATCCATTATCAGCGCGGCGACGGCGCGCCCTTGCCGCCCTCGGGCTCCAAGGACCAGGCCGTGGGGGCTGGTGGCGAGTTCGGGGGCCACGACAAGCCCAAGATCACGGCGTGGGAAGCGGGCTGGAACGTGACCAATGCCATCCAGGTGAGCGCGGGCTTCCCAGCTCTGCCTCCCCGCCCCCATCAAGCACCGAGTGCCCGGCTTTACCCCCCGCTGGGTCCCCTGGCGACCGAGCCGCAGGAAGCCAGGGATCTAGTGCCAGGGATCGCCCCTTCTCCCTTCCCTCCCAGCCCCCGGGAGGAACCCACGCCCCCAGGCAGCGTCTCGCGGCCCCCGCCACGGCACAGCTAGACTGAGGTTAGGTCGGAGACACCTGCCCTCAAACCCCGCGAAAGGGAGGGAAACAGAAGGAGGGTGAGCAGGGAGGGGTGAGGGAGACAGAAAATCAGGATTGGAGGAAACGACGTCGCGTGGGACTCCGGAATGGATTCACAGCTCCATTTTGGGGAGGAGAGGAGAGGGAAAATTTGCTGAGCTGGGAGTCTCCTCCCTGGACACGCACGCACATACACGCGCGCGTCCGTAGGCAGACATCCATGCCCACAGCCATCTTCCCCCGGGAGCAAACGCCGCGCACAGGTGCACACGACATGTATCTACGAATAGACCACAAGATCATCCTCACACGCACCTTCCTCGTCCTTACACCTCCAACACACAGAAACACATATCTGTACATACATAAACCCACATAAACCCACAAGCACACGCATAAACCCACTTGAACAGGTCACACACGCACATATGCACAGACTCACGCAGACAGTAACCAGCCCGCTCTCAGTGGGACATACAGGTGTACACGCTCCCCACGCACGCTCACACGGTCCGTGGAACCTCAGCACAGAGTCTCCCCTCTCGCTCGAAATCCCGGCTGCAACGCAAAGAGGAGACCGGCTCCTCCGCGCGTGACCGGAGCTCTGAACAGCCCGCACCCTCTCACCCTTACTTTCCACACCCTCCCCGCCACTCCCCACCAGGCGGCGCCAGTCTCCTCCGCCGGGAGCGGGTTAGGAGTCAGCACCTTGGCGCCGGGAGCAGACCGGGGCGGTCGGGCCGCGGTTCTTGAGGCCAAAGAGGCCTGAGCCCCAGGCGCACTCGGGCCCTGTAGCTCACCTTCCCCCACGGCGTCCCCGAAGGGCACGGTCGTTGGGGTACAGAACGCGGGTTTCCCGGGAACCGGAGGCCTCCGGGGGCTTCGTGGGGCCCTGCGCACTGA
This sequence comes from Murina feae, assembly GCA_004026665.1. Classification (NCBI taxonomy): domain Eukaryota; kingdom Metazoa; phylum Chordata; class Mammalia; order Chiroptera; family Vespertilionidae; genus Murina; species Murina feae. The sequence continues at coordinate 39,083 of PVJC01007453.1, forward strand.
GTGCCGGTCCGAAGTGGCTCCCTCTTCAGGGCCCGGCGAGCCGGTCAGCGGAACCGGGCCCAGGGGGTCAGGAGGGTTGCTCCCGCATCCAGGGCCGTCTGCGCCTTCGCTGGGCGTCTTTGAAGGCCGCGTGCAATGGCCCGGAGGAAGGCCAGGGCGGGAGGCGGGAGGCCCGCGGACCTAGGGGGACCCTGGGTTTCGTTAGCTTTCTTCCCCGTATGGAATCTAAACCCCCTTCCACAGCCCTACCGGCCCGACCCCACTGCTTCTAGTTGTACGTTCCCATTGGATCCAGCCTTGCACACGCCGCTCATCCTGCCGGCCTCCGCTCTTCCACGAAATGCCCTTCTGAGGGCCGGCCACGGACTCCCCACCTCCCACCCGCTTTCTGCCCTCTTTCCGCACCTCCGGCGTCGCTCCCGAGAGCCCCTTGCAAAAATCCTTACGTGCCCTGTTCTCGCCTGCCAGTGGCTTGCCCACACTCTGCCCCCGCTCCTCCCCATCCTATTTCTTCTCCCGCCGCCCTTAACGTTTCCTTCTCCAGCCCAGCCTCCAGGCACCCACATGTCCCTCATTAGATTTCCTCCTCCCGCCCCCTGCGCCCCCCTCTTCCTTGGGGCTCAGACCTTTTTCAGAGCCCTTCCTGGCTCCGGCCCTGACAGGACCTTCTCACCTCCCAAGCCCCCACTTCTGATTCGGTCCCCAGGAACCATCCTCACGTATCTCCACATTCCCCTTCTTTCCTTGGGGTTTGACCTCACACTCAGCCCACTTCACTCCTCCCAGCCATTAGCACATCTTTCCTTCTCTATACACACCTCCGTCTCCATCTCTGACTCAACACCCGGGCTCCCCTTGAAGGCGCTTTGCACCCCTATTTTAGCCTACCCTCGATTTCTGCTCCCAGCCGCTCAGGTCTTGCACTCACTCTCTTTAGCGCCCCCTACTGGCTGTAGCCTTAAGCCACGGCTCAGGCCCCCTCCTCCCAGGCCGCCCCAGCTCAGACCCGGGTTCGGTTGCCTCTTCGCTCCGCAGGGTATGTTCGTGCTGGGCCTGCCCTACGCCATCCTGCACGGCGGCTACCTGGGGCTGTTCCTCATCATCTTCGCCGCTGTGGTGTGCTGCTACACCGGCAAGATCCTCATCGCCTGCCTGTACGAGGAGAACGAGGACGGCGAGGTGGTGCGCGTGCGGGACTCGTACGTGGCCATCGCCAACGCGTGCTGCGCGCCCCGCTTCCCCACGCTGGGCGGCCGCGTGGTGAACGTGGCGCAGATCATCGAGCTCGTGATGACTTGCATCCTGTACGTGGTGGTGAGCGGCAACCTCATGTACAACAGCTTCCCGGGGCTGCCCGTGTCGCAGAAGTCCTGGTCCATCATCGCCACGGCCATGCTGCTGCCCTGCGCCTTCCTGAAGAACCTCAAGGCCGTTTCCAAGTTCAGCCTGTTGTGCACGCTGGCCCACTTCGTCATCAACATCCTGGTCATCGCCTACTGCCTGTCGCGGGCGCGCGACTGGGCCTGGGAGAAAGTCAAGTTCTACATCGACGTCAAGAAGTTTCCCATCTCCATCGGCATCATCGTGTTCAGCTACACGTCGCAGATCTTCCTGCCTTCGCTGGAGGGCAACATGCAGCAGCCCAGCGAGTTCCACTGCATGATGAACTGGACGCACATCGCCGCCTGCGTGCTCAAAGGCCTCTTCGCGCTCGTCGCCTACCTCACCTGGGCCGACGAGACCAAGGAGGTCATCACGGACAATCTGCCCGGCTCCATCCGCGCGGTGGTCAACATCTTCCTGGTGGCCAAGGCGCTGCTGTCCTACCCGCTGCCCTTCTTCGCCGCGGTCGAGGTGCTGGAGAAGTCGCTCTTCCAGGAAGGCAGCCGCGCCTTCTTCCCCGCCTGCTACGGCGGCGACGGCCGCCTCAAGTCGTGGGGGCTGACGCTGCGCTGCGCGCTGGTGGTCTTCACGCTGCTCATGGCCATCTACGTGCCGCACTTCGCGCTGCTCATGGGCCTCACGGGCAGCCTCACGGGCGCCGGCCTCTGCTTCCTGCTGCCCAGCCTCTTCCACCTGCGCCTGCTCTGGCGCAAGCTATTGTGGCACCAAGTCTTCTTCGACGTCGCCATCTTCGTCATCGGCGGCATCTGCAGCGTGTCCGGCTTCGTGCACTCGCTTGAGGGTCTCATCGAGGCCTACGGCACCAACGCGGAGGACTAGGGGGGCCAGGGCGAGCTCCCGCGCTCCTCCCACCCGGCTCCTCGCCCTCCGCCCCCACCAGCCCCGTGCGCCCTGCCGCCGCGTGCTTGGGAAGCCAAGCTTTAAACATCTCGGGTTCCTAGTCTCTGATCATTGGGGATGGGGGTGGGAGGGGAGAGGGGTCCACAATCCGTCGCGTCTGCGTTTCTGTCGTCCGTTCTTTTCCACAACACCCTGGTGTCGGGGAGAGGCGGGGGCTCCATTGTGGGCCAGGTTATCCGTCCTTCCAAGAGGGCGGGACCCCACACATAGGCCCCTGGCACCCAGGGAGGGAGGGAGCGGGGCCGCAGCTCGCAGACGCGCAAACCTGACCTGAGCGGGACATTTCACATCCATCCAGTGCTCGGAACCTGCAGCGTCCAGCCATTTCCAGCAAGAGCGCTTCCCATTTCGGAGACATTTCAACCCTGCGGCGGGCAAGGCGGGCGGAAGGGCGGTTTCCACCGGAGGAGCGGGAGGCGAGAGGCGGGGCGGGGTGGGCTTGCCTGCGGGTTTCCAGGAACCCAAACTCATCTTGTGGAACTGTTCTACTGTGCGTGTGGTGTGCTCGTGGTGAATAAGATGAAACGTATATCAGAAAAAAAAATCTATCTCTACTTTAGAGTGCGGCGCATAATTATATCCGCAAATAAAGAAGAAAACAATGGTGCCCGCCGTCTCGTGTCGGTTCTGCGTTTTACACCCGCGGGGATCCCAGCGCTGGGTGGGCGGCGGGGTCCCTGTGAAGCAGGTGGGGGTGACGAAGCAGCGGCAGCGAAAGGGTCTCGGGAGAGCTCCAAGGAGGGGAGGTCGGTTGGTCCGAGCCCTGCGAGGCTCTGCAGGTGCGGGGGGTGGGATGGGGGTGGGCGAAGTGAAAGGAGCGTATTTCCCTGCCGCCTCCAGTCTGCTCCCCTCAACCGCCTGGACCAGGTTTGTTTCCATCTCTCACCAGGATGGGATCCATCTGATAATTTGGAGGATGCTCTCAACCTCTAATGAAAAACAAAGGTTTGTTTATGTCCAAAGTCCTCCACGTTTGTTCAGTGAATGTTGAGAGAAAGCCCATCTAAACTGGGACTGTGCCAGGTTCCAGGAGGAGCAAACTCAGCTCTGATTTCTTGGAGTTTACAGTTTAGCAGAGAGGCGGGTGATGAACAAGGACATGACTGCCTGGCCTGGAAGGCATCTCACCCTAGAGAACAACCCCCTCCCTTCTCCTCCCCCAAGTCCAGGCTTAGGTTTGTACAAGCCACAGTGAAGAAACCTGGCTTTTTAGAGGCAGCAGCCCTGAGCCCTTTGGACCCCAGTCTCCCCTTTTCTTGCACAGCTCGCTGAGCATGCGTTTGCTTGAACTACCTACCCAGTCCCTTTCTGTGTGCAGATCCTATTCCAGGGGCGGCACTGGCAGTGCGTCCAGGAGAGCCAGTTCCGGGATGGTTGGGAAGGGTCATGGTTAGACTTTCCAGGTGGGATCTGGGAGCGCGGGCAGGCTGGGCAGTTCCCCAGGTCCTCCCTGGCGACCAGAGAAGCCTAGCGGGAGATTCTTCGTCTCCACCACCAAGGCGGGGCCTGTTTGGACCGATTTCTCCAGGTGCAGTCAGATGGGAAGGCACCGGGAGAATGCCCCAGCACCGCTTCCATTTCTCCCCGCGGGCAGCGAAGGCGGGGGGTGGGGGGTGGGGGGGGGGTGGGGGGGAAAGGGGGGAAAGAAGGGAAGGGGGGAGGTGGATGTGTGCAGGTGTAGGGGAGAACGCCAATCAGAGATGCGCGAGGGGAAGGCTGCACTGTTTCCTGTGAGAACTCTGATGAACGTCTGCGCGTGCATCTGTGTGCAGAGCACCCGTGTGCGTGTACCTGTGATCGTGGTTCCGCAGCCAGCGAATGGGAGTGGGGGCGGGAAGGAGATGAGATCCGGATCCCTCGGCCACGCTCTGCTTCTGACGATTTAACGGGCCATTTGAGATGACTGCTGTCACCCCCTAACGCCCTGTTGTCACTATTGCCGGGCGTTCAGGATTCGGAGCTGGCCAGAGGAGCCTCAGTTTCCAGGACCCCGAAGTCTCCCAGTGCTGGAGAGCCAGCTGACTGTTCCTCCCTCCTCCCCCTGACCGTCCCCCGCCCCCCGATGCCCCTCCTACCACTGCGCCTCCGCGGGCCCTTGGACCCTGGGGTGCACTCTGCAGGGTGTAGCCTTCAGAGAAAGCCCGGACTTCTGCTGTGGAAGGGGAGGTGGGAACGCCACGCTGCACCAGCTCGGTCCTCCCTGTCTTTAAAAGGACAAATGAGACGCCGCCGGCTGACTCTGAACAGCGGCTGCCACATCCGCAGACTCGCCCAGCTCCACTCCACCTTATCCTGGCTCCCGGCTTTGTGCTCAGCTAGCAGGAGCTCGCGCATCCCCCGCGCGCTCCCGAGGGTAGGGGCCAGAGAGCCAGGTTCCCAGCATCGCAAGGGAAGGCCTGCATCCTCGTCCGTCCCTAGGAGACCCACCTCCAGACATGCTTTCAGGCAGCACCAAAGCGCGTGGGTAGAAGTTGAAAGGAAGAACTCCTGTGTTCTTGGTGGGCAGTGAGCTCAAGCACAGGCCAGGCAAGATTCATCAGTACCGTTTGCTTCCCAAACGCGGGACCAGCAACAGTGATGTTCAGATAGCGCAGTGCCCCCAGCAGCGCTCTATTAAGCCATATGGAGGCCAAAGGAAATATTAGCAATACCAATCTCGCATTTATTTCAATTTTCATTATTTTGTTCGTCGTGTTATTTTGAAAATCATAGCTCGCTTTGGTTTTTTAATCTTGGTTAAGACACATGCACACAATGTTGTCTCGCTTATTGAATTTTTTGCACCCTCTTGAATTTTGCTCTCTAAGCAGATGCCTCTCTTGCCTCATCCTAACCCCAGCCCTGGGTGTGAGGTCAGGTTTGGGAGATGAACTCTACTCCATACAGGTTTGGATTGAGTATTTTCAAGGGTCTGGCTAACAATGAATTCCACAGTGTTGGGTGGACACCTCCTCTGCCAGTTGTGGGGTCCAGAAGGGCAAGGTGAGGAGGGGCCTCTGGCCAGGGACACCCAGCAGGATGGTCAGGCAGTGCTGAGAGTCCAGCCAAGTGGGGTGAGGTGGGGGGTGGGCCTGGGAGGAGTTCATTCCTTCAGGGCTGGGATGGAAACAGAGCGAAGAGATTGTGGATTCTGCAGAAGGAATGATAAGCCGGGGAAGGAAGAGCACAATTAAAGGAACTATTAGTATTACCTAGTACTTAGTCTGAGTTCTGGCAGGCACACAGGATTTATTTATTAAATATTTACTGAGCACACTATAGGGCACACACATTGGGCTAAGAACTCCTCTAGGCTCCAGGGTGCAGCAGTAAAGAAGACAGACCAGGTGTCCGTTGATCTTGACTGAGCTGTTTCCCCAAGACCAGATACATCTTAGGGCTGGAGGTCAAGTGTAAGGGGAAGGAGCCTCAAGAGCTCAAAGCTGCCTGAGTCCTTGCGGAATTCTTGAAGGGGCTGCTGACCTCCCAGGCTTTTACCTATTTCTCCTGCTTTAGGCTTTTGTCATTTTAGCTGATGTCTCAGCTGGAGCAAAGACTTTATGCTGAGGGCTGCGTGGAGGACATAGGGCCTTGTAACGCCAAGCTTATGATCTATTTTCTTCTAGTCATTTCCATAGGCAAGTAATCACAGCCATAGATTCTGTCTATGTGCTGTGTTGTGCAACAGAGTGGCCACTAGATACACATGGTTATTTAAATGTAAATAAAATAAAATAAACCATTCAGTCCCTCACTTGCATTTTTACTCACATTTCAAGTGTTCAATAGCCACATGTGGTTAGTGGCTACTACCTTAGACAATGCAAGTTGTAGAATATTTCCATCAAGGCAGAAAGTACCAGTGGAAAGCTTTGATCTAGTGCATCCATCAGTTCTCTGCAGCAATAATGCTGCATAGACACCTCAGAATTTCAGAATAAACTTTTCTTGTTCATGGGTTCATGGGATGACTCAGCTTTATGTTGGGTGTCAGCTGGACTTGGCTCCAGGATGCAGTTTGAGTTGAGGTCCTATCCATGTCTCTCTCAGCCTCTTTAGACTTCAGACATGCTCTTCTCATGCCTAATAGCAGGAGTGCAGGAGGGCAGTCTAAACTACATAAACACATTTAAGGACTCTGCTTGGATTACATTAGGTTAACAGTCCACTGCTAAAAGCAAGTCACATGGTCAAGACTAATATCAATGTCTACAATGAGAGGCCCTACAAAGTCACAGGGCTGATGGTATGGATGTATAATCCTATAAGGGAAGAATTGGGAATAATAATCCAGTCTACCTCACTCATACATAGCGCTTATTTTTTTTCTGAAAAGGTTATACATTTACGTGGTTAGAAATCAAGTGTATCAAAAAGCATGGAGTGAAAAAGTCTCTCACATCTGACTCACCCACCTCATCCCCTTTACAGGTACATCCTTTTATTAGTTCCTTGTCTACCTGCATGAAAATACAAGCAAAAACATATGTATTTGTGTCCCCCTTTGTTCTTAAAGGGAATTAATTATACACTATACTGCCTTAATTTATTTCTTTAAAAATATATCTTGGCCCTAGCTGATTTGGCTCAGTGGATAGAGTGCCGGCCTGCAGACTGAGGGATCCTGGGTTCAGTTCCAGTCAAGGGCACATGTCCAGTTGTGAGCTCGATCCCCAGTGTGGAATCAATAAAAAATGTATTAAAGTATATAAACATCTTGGTGATTTTCCCATATTAGTATACATATAGATCTTTTTTACAGTTTTATTTATTTATTTTAAATATATTTTTATTGATTTGCGGAGAGGAAAGGAGAGTGAGAGAGAGATAGAAGCATCAGTGATGAGAGAGAATAATTGATCAGCTGCTTTTTGCATGCCCCACCCTGGAGATCGAGCCCAAAACCTGGGCACATGTCCTGACTAGGAATCAAATGGTGACCTTCTGGTTTATAGGTTGATGGTTTATAGGTTGATGCTCAACCACTAAGCAACACCAGCCGGGCCAAACATAGATAGAGTTTTTAAACTTACATTTATTTATGTTTACTGGCCTCTGTGTTCTGCTTGTCCCTGCTCTCTTAGCTTAATGATGGGTACCTTCAGATGTCTGAAACAATGGTTGTATTGGAAGGCAACACTTTTAATCTGATTTTGTTAAATCTGGACTAGAAGTGTTCATAGAGGTTCTTGAGAAAGTTTTGAGGTCTTATTTCCTGCTAAGGATATTTATTCACTTTTAAAAAGAATTAACTTGTTTATCTCTCAAAGTATGTTTGTGTGTATGTTTTTGTTTGTTTGTTTTTTTGTTTGTTTGTTTTAATCCCTCAAAGCGAAGTGTTCCAGAGCTGGGAGGGTAGAGTGAAGGTGCTTCTCTGGTTTTTGCTCTGGTTTTCTTCCCCTTGCTGGAAGAAAGGGGAAACGAGGTAGGGGAGAGTGTGTGCCCAATCTTTCTAGGGCTAAAACTTGCGAGCTGGTGTTTCCACATCACCTCCCCTCCCATCTCCATTGGCCAGAACTCATGATCACACCAAGCAAAATGACAGCGAGGGAAAGTTACCGCAACAAATGGAAAAAAGAGAGTATATATATATATATATATATATATATATATATATATACATTGAGAAACAACTAACAGCACTTTTCTTAGTGTCTGACGTCTCCAGATAGAGAGCACAGTCTTTGGGAGTTAATAAATACATAAAGCTATTTCAGAACCATGTACTGTATTTTAAAAGGTAACATAACTGCATACAAGTGCACAAATCATAAATGGATAGCTTGATGAATTTTCACATAGTGAACACGCCTGCGTAGCGAGCTCTCTCAAGAAACTGAACAGTAACTCAGAGTTTGCGTTTCTTTGAGAGGCTACCGGCGAGGTTACCGCGTGGAGGCGGAACCAAGGGCTGTTGAAGGTGAGTTCCCCGGGGAAACAGGGCGTGGCTAGGCGAGGAGGCGGGGCCTCCTGGAGGCCGGAGGGGGCGGGGCTTGGTGGCGCTGCGCATTGGGGCGCGGCTTATTGGCCCAGAGTCCCGGCTAGAGCGAAGGGGCGTGGCCGAGGTTAAGTAACTGCAGGACTTAACCGCCAGGATGATCGGGCCCCAGGTGGCCGGGACCACGAGGGGCGAGCCAGGTGAACAGGGTCGCCGGCCTCAGCGTGGAGGTGAGCTTTGGAAGTTCTTTAGCACCCGAGCCGCGAGGCGTCACGCGCCGGGGCGTGGCTTCGGGGAGGGGCGTGGCTTCGCGCCGTCGGGGCCGACGCTGCAGTGAGGGGCGGAGCCAGCGCTCCTGTTGCAAGATGGCGGCGTCCGGGGTTGCTGGGCCGGCGGGAAACGTGTTCCCGTTCCGGGACGCCCGCGCCACTCCAGACCCAGTGTTGGAGGCCGGCCCGGTGGCCCACGGGCCGCTTCCGGTGCCCCTGGTGCTGGACAACGGGTCGTTTCAGGTCCGTGCCGGCTGGGCGTGCCCCGGGCCGGACGCAGGCCTGGAGCCGCGCCTCCAGTTCCGCGCCGTGTGCGCTCGCGGGCGGGGCGCGGCTCGGGGCGGGGCGGGCCCCCAGGTGGGCAACGCGCTGGGCAGCCTGGAGCCGCTGCGCTGGATGCTGCGCTCGCCCTTCGACCGCAACGTGCCGGTCAACCTGGAGCTGCAGGAGCTGCTGTTTGACTACTGCTTCCAGCACCTGGGTGTCTCCTCGCAGGTGAGCGTCTGGGGGGAAGGGGAGGGCGGGCAGGGGGTGGGGGGATGAGGGCGTGTCTCCGCTCACTTTGCCCTCAGGGGAATAATAGCCCCTCCCGAGGCGCGAGTGGTCATTTAGTCATTCATTCATCTAGTTGCGCCATCAGACACGAAGCGCTTAACGCGTGTAAGCCGTAGGCGCTTGGGGTGCAGCCTGGACAGAACCGTGCTCCTTTCCCCTCGGGGCTCACATCCGGGCATGGTGCTCCTTTGCGAACAGATGCATTTATTAACTAGTATGTATTGAGCACTTACTCTGTCGGGCACTTTTCTAGGTGTTTGGAATACATCTGTGGATGTAACACAGAACCTGTGCTCGTGGAACTAGTATGGAAAGACAAGAAGCAGAACGAAATAGTCGATGCTGTGGCAGGATGGAAGGAGAGGAGAGGGTTATGTATTTTTTCCAATAAGTGGGCAGGAGTACAACTCAGGGAAAAGGTGATGTTCCAGCAAGGCCTTGAAGGCGGTTATTGCGGGAGCGAGCCTCGGGAGTGTCTGATCGGGGAGTGTTGGCGATGGAGGAAACCGCCAGTGGAAAGGCCCTGGGGCAGGAGGCTGCCCTCATGGAACCGCAGGGCTGCAGGGCTGCAGGGCTGAGGGCGGGGCCGCAGTAAGTGGAAGAGGAACTCAGAGGAAGGAGGGGGCACATGACACTCGCAGGCTTTTGCTAAGTGAGCTGAGGAGCCTTGGGGTTGAGCAGAGCGGGGACATGACTTACCTTCCAGAAGGGTTGCTGGGGCTGCTCTATGGGACACGGCCTGGCCTGGGTCACAGATAGAAATAGGGAGACCCGTGAGGAGGCTGTTGCAGTCCCCCAGGTGAGAGGTGATGGTGACTTACCTGAGGGAGGTAGCAGGGAGTGTGTGTGTGTGTGGGGGGGGATGTGGGAAGGAGTGGCTGGATTCTGGAGCTCTTTTGAAGATAGAGCCAATATGATTTGCTGATAGTTTGGAAGGGGCTTGGCCCTGCGTTCATACTTTCCAAAACCACTTCCCATAGAGATGAGGGGAATGTTTTACAGTTGCTTCAGGTCAGGTTTTTGATTGGAGACCAAAAGCAAATGCAGCCCTCGAAATAGGATTTTGGTTTCTTTTGTGCTTTAAGAAGAGTATTCTTGAATCACCCATCATCTATTTGGTCTTTTCTTTCAAAGTAGGGCTGTGTTGATCATCCCATCGTTTTGACAGAAGCGGTGTGCAACCCGCTGTATTCACGACAAATGATGTCTGAGCTCCTTTTCGAATGCTACGGGATTCCCAAGGTTGCGTACGGAATCGACAGCCTGTTCAGCTTCTACCACAATAAGCCGAAGACCTTGATGTCCAGTGGGCTCATCATTTCATCTGGATACCAGTGCACACATCTTTTACCCATCTTAGAAGGGAGGTGAGTTGCACTTGCGGCATTTGCGTACTCTTTTGAGAGGCATTCAGGAACGTTTATTGGGTGCCTGTTTTAAAGGTGGAATTGAAAGAGCAGGTACGGGACCATGAACTGGCCACCGGGCTTAGCTCTGACCTATCTCACTTTATGACTATGAATAAGTCACTTCACCTTACGTTCTTTGTGACCTCTTGGAAAGAGTTGAGGTGGATGAATGGTCTCTGAGGTTCAAATCCACAGTTGTGGAATTTTATAATTCCGAGTTATGGTGAGATAGCTAACACAGTACCTGCAGGTACTAGAGGCTCAGTGACCATGTTTGAATAAATTATCTGAATAAACTTAATTTAGACTGTCTTTGTGTTCTGGAGTCACTTTCTTATTAAAATAGTATTATTTTTATTTAAAGCTCTTTAATCATCATGGTTTAGACCTTTTTCAGGTACAGTGCCTGGCACATAATATGTACTTATTAAATGTTTTTGAGTTGAATAAAAAGTGAGGGTAGTTTCTGTCATGTCTAAAATCTCATTTTATAGTTGGGCTTTTGTTGTCTAATGAAAGATTAGGCCAGCATCATGCTCTCCTGAGATTTCTCATTGAGTAAAGAGGATGTATAAGAAAAGAGTCCTGGGTTTGCTCTAGCCATTTTGGCTCACTATGGGCCTGCGGACTGAAGGGTCCCGAGTTTGATTCTGGTTAAGGGCACATGCCAGGGTTGTAGTCTTGATCCCCAATAGGGGGTGTGCAGGAGGCAGCTGATCAATGATTCTCTCTCATCACTGATGTTTCTATCTCTCTTACCCGCTCCTTTCCTCTCTGAAATCAATAAAAATATATATTAAAAAAAAGAAAAAGTTCTAGCTTTGGAGTTGAATGCCTGATTTGTAGTCCTGCTAAGGATGAGGTACCTAGCCTCTTTACTTAGTTTCCTAACATGTAAAATGGGAAAAATTGATTGCTCAAGATTATCCTGAGAATAAAATGAGATAATGTCAATGATGGCACTTAGAACTTAAAACAAATGCTGTGGAATATATTGAGCCCTAGAGTAGGAATTTCTCTTGAAATTTTTACAAAAAAATTAATGAAGAAAAACGTTATTCTTAGACATACCACACACTCCTGTACAGAGTTGTCTACATTATGTAAAACAATATGAAGAAATTAAAAGTGATATTGTTATTTTTATCTTGTATTGAAAATTATTTTACCTGAAGGCTAAGGAATAATCAGATTGGAGCATAGCCTGTTCTATGCTGGCACCTGCTGGTGAGGTGTGATATAGCAGTGACACATCAATATATAGCAATTTCTTTATATATATATTTTATTGATTTTTTACAGAGAGGAAGGAAGAGGACTAGAGAGTTAGAAACATCGATGAGAGAGAAACATCGATCAGCTGCCTCTTGCACACTCCCCACTGGGGATGTGCCCGCAACCAAGGTACATGCTCTTGACTAACTGAACCCGGGACCCTTGAGTCCACAGGTCGGTGCTCTATCCACTGAGCCAAACCAGTTAGGGCAATATATAGCAATTTCTTAGTGCGCTGTTGCTGTCTCACATTAAGAACACAAAGTTACTGTGGTTTTCTTTCCCTTCAGTTCATGTGAAAGGGACCTGGTAGTCTTAGGGAGTTACACTAAGCCACTATAAGTGGGGTTACTTAATGTGTTTGTGTCAGTAGAAGTGGAGTGTTTAGGGTAAAGGGTCTCAAAAGTCTGGCTTATACCAAAGTTACCTGGGAAGCTTGTTAAAATGCAAATTCCCAGACCATCCCAGAGCAAATGAGTCCTGAGAATTGATGCATTTAACATTTCCTCAGCTAACTCTATGGTACTTGGTTCCAGGACCACAGTTTGAGAAATGGATGGCGGGTCTGGCTTTAGAGTACATGTTCTTCTCATTGAACCTGGTTTCCTTCTGAAACTCTTGCCAGAAGTTAGATGGGCACATCTCCGTCTGGGTATGAAGTAGGAAGTCTGCATTGGTTAAGAGATTGGACCAAGGAACTTTAAAGGCCCTTCCACCTAAGGTTTCTCCTCC
>PVJC01007454.1:0-51430 GCA_004026665.1 Murina feae
CCCCCTCCAAGGGCCTGGACAGCTGCCAAGCAGGCCGCCGACCCCCTGCCACCTCTTACCCACTCCCCGGCCCGCCACCTTGCTTTCCCACTTCCTGGTGCCCTGGTGCCCTGGTGCCCTGGTGCCACTTCCAACTGCCAGCATAGGCAGGCAGTTGCAACAGAACCCTTTGGTTTGCTCTAGTTCCATGGCTGTTGGCCTCCATCTTGGCTGGGTTAATTTGGATACAGCCACTCTGATTGGCTGTTGGCCTCCATCTTGGCTGGGTTAATTTGCATACAGCTGCTCTGATTGGCTGGTGGTAACAGTCACATTTGCATGTTTCGCTTTTATTATAGAAGATTTATGTACATAACCTATCAGTTGTTTTCTTTCTTGTGCATGCTCATGCACCTGCTCACACACACTTGTGGGTCCTCTCACTCTCTTATCCTCCTTCCCTCCTTAGCTTTTCTATTTCAACACTTATAGACCAAACTTGATCTGTGCTGGTTATTCTTGCTCCCTCAGATCCACCCTCTGCACCTCTCTGTTCTTCTCTGTGCCCAGAGTGACTGCCCTCTCCACAGGTTGAATTTCCTGGACCTATGACTCCTGGATGTTGTTGGCCAATGAGAGGCATAGGCAAGAGAATGCCAGGTGGAAAGAGACAGAGACAGAATACTGACTCCTTCTGTTCCTTCCTTCTTTGCCAGGTGCTGGCAATGCTGAATTGCTCTACAGTTCAAATTCTTTTTAGGTAGTTCTTATTTCATGGTTCCAACTCTCATGGGACATTGAACATCTTGTTTTCTTATCTCACCCACTTAGGTCAAGCTAATGGTTTCCTGTTGTTACTGTCCTGAGGTGCCCCAATATCCTTTGCTGATTGCCTTAACCCTAACCAACATTCTGTAAATGCCCTGTCATTAAATTTTTCCAGTTAACACCATCTGTTTCTTGTTGGGACCATGACTGAAACACCATTTGACTATATTTTCTTCTATCTTCTTCTAGAAATGCACACTGAGGCAAAGCATGCATGATACATTCTACTCTATGGGATGGTAGAGGTCAACTCTTCAGATCAAATCCTTGGGTCAAGGAATATTCTGAGTGAGAATATTTTGTGATTCGTATTGTCTGTGTTTTCATAAGTAAACAAAGTACTGCTTTCAATTGTATTCTCTTTCATCTCCTATTACTTTTTTATTTTGGCATGCAAACAAATATTTCAATGTTGATAGTAAAACAAACACCTTTAGCACTAACATGGCATCTATGGTATTGTAGTTATGGTGAATGCTGCTCACATTGACAGCTGGTGCTCAAAACCTTCATGTCCTTCCAGACGTTCTGTTGTTTATAGCCAATTACAGAGAGTTGCTAAATTCCTGATTTGCCACCATATGTGAAGAATTTCAACTCAGGGACATTTGAAGTCAACTTGAATTATAAGCATTTAAGCTCTGCATCAAGGGACACTGGCTGCTCTTGATTTACTTATTATTGCTTTTATCTTTTATGTTGAATTCTAAGAACATCAAAAATTTCACGCACCAATTCAACTCCTCACATTAGACCATCCAGTTCAGCGGGGGCGAGGGGTACATGGAAGCAATAGTATTTTAGTCAGAATAGCTGGTTCATCTTTACTCAAAGTGGCCATAGAAATCGTGCTGGAAGGCCCATTTCCCATAAATAGTTCTCCTAGCAGGCCAGAACAGAGTTTGAACTTTTACCATTCATGAGTCATTTTTTTCGTGTGAAAGCATCACAGAATCAGTCTTGTTTCCCTTCACCTGGAATAAATTGAATGTTCACTTGGACTCTGTAGGTATAGAAGTCATTAAGCCTGGGAGCACAGTTTCGAAAATAGTTTTGGCAAGCAATAAATCTAGCGTTTATTGGTGACAGACTTCAGCAGTTATATGTCTATGTGGAATTTCCCTGGGGAAATATTTCTTTCATCCTGAGTAGCATCTCTGAAGTTAGAAAAATTTGGGTTTAAATATCGGTCCTGACATTTATCTGTGTGACCTTGGTCAAGTTGCTTAATCTCCCTAAGCGTCTGCTTTCTTGTAAAATGAGAGTAATAATAGTGCCTGCTTAAAGGATTGTTAAGAAAATTAAATGAGATAATAGTAACTGCTTGGCAAAATGCTGGACACAAGTGTATTGCAAATCCTAACACTATAGTTCTTGAATTTAAAAGCCTTTAGAAGTATCTATGTGTATGTCATACGTTAGAAAAGTTTTTTTAAAAAGTCCTAAGACAACATCCTAACATTTAAGGAGTTTTAAGGATGCTAAAAACATTTCAGCAATCGTTTTTGAAAAATTAACATAAATTGTGGAATTCTTTAGCTATCTAACCTAGAATGCTGAATATCCAAAGGTTTGTCTTTTGAAAAGAATGAAGCCCCATATTTTGGGACATCATTTTTCTAGTATACCAGCATTACATTTTCTTAATCCTAATCCTACCCCAGGATTGTTTCAAAACAAAAAGTGCCAAAGAAATGAGTTTCTCTGCATTGTCTTTTGGCTATTTGATAAAAACAGTATGATAAAAATTAGGATTAAACTGGTTTTACACTCATGTGCTTAGGGAGAATGCTAGTCATTACCTGAATACAAAACTTTCCCAGGTACATTCCATCTAGTTGCATTAAAAAGGATAGTCATGTTGGGGCAACTAGTCCGAGAAGTTTATCCTAATGTTTCCCACATTTTGTGGGACCTTAACAATCAATGCAATAAGTGGCCTTAAAAGGGGAAGAAAAGAACATAAAGACACCTGTAGTTTCTGAAATATAAGAATACTTCATTGATCATGCCTTTATCTTGTTTCCAGTAAGCATAAACATAAAGCATTATTTTAATAGCTCATGCACAGGTTTCCGTGATTAAGCAGGCAGTCCTGCCATATTGAAGGCCCAAACTGTTGGTGCTGCTGTCAGCACTTATGATGAATCAGGCCCGTCCCCGCCTAACTATCTGGAAGTGATTTCTAATTCCCACTCTCTTTCCAACTCCATAATCATAAAGAACAATCTGCCGAGACTTAAAGACAATGTTTTCTTCCCAGCCTCTGCTTCTACTGCCTTCTTGTCACTCTGTCTCAGTGGCCTTTGAAAAGAGCATTTAGCTGTACAATGTGGCTGTAGCTGGCTTTTCACAAAGCCTTTTGACTTTCTCCCAATCGCATTAAGTCTCTGCTGCTTTACAAACTCACTACCCACTCTTCTCTTTCTCGGGATGGACACTAAAATGATAGTCAACTGTTTCTATAGTAACCAGTACTAACCACAGGATTAGAAAAACAAACATTTTTTAATGTAGGAGCTGTTTTCTGAAAGAATGTGGGATTATTTAACTCAAACATTGCTGAAGGTCCACTGTGCAACTAGTGCTGTGCCAGCTATGTAAAATACCTTACCAAAACACTTATCAGAGGTAAGGCTAGAATGTGGACTGAGGCATAAAATACTGTTACCTTGGTCATTATCAGTTTTATCCTTTTGGAAGCGTCTTTTTGCACATCAGAATAGAAATGTAGTTCGCTTGCCTGTTTTCTTCACAGAACATGTACAGTAAATCTGGAAACCACAGTAGTAAGGTCGGAAAAATACTAGCCTTATTTCCATGCCCTCTAAACTTTTAGACTACTGTGCCATCATTCTTTTAGCAGAAAAAGTGCTGAGTTTCAGATGAGAAAGAATATGAAAATAAAGCATTGTGTGTGCTGTTATACAAAAAGTCACAGCATGTCATACATATTTTACAGCCACTCTTCCCTGCTTATCCATTTAATTACTTTATGGCCAGGCCATTCATGAGCAATATAGTGATTTAAAAATTCATAATAATAAAAACTTTACTACATGTCACCTCATATTTTTATACTGATCTATATTTTTATATGTATGGCTAAAGTTATTTTATACTGAGGCAATGACTTGATGAATGAATATTCTAATTCAAACTTCCATGGTTTGTAGAGATCAGAAAGCACTGTTTACAAGGACCTGGAATCTGCAGTATTGAGGCAAAATGTCAGAATTTGGTGGTATAAGCTCTGGGATACTCGGAAACATTTTCATCTTGTACTTTGCAAATCCACTGGCTTCTTTTCTATTTACATAACAACAATTCCCCTCAATGCTATCAAAAGCCAAAGCAAATAAACTGAATTGGGGGAAAAAAATGTAATGGTACCAGAATTCATTTAGTGGAAGCCTACAGAATTTTACTTGTTTTAAAATTAGTATGCTCCCAGAACTAACAAAAATCTCAATTTGATGAAAAGCACAATTATTTTTGATCTTCATGTTAGCTTATCTTCTCTTTGCAATGTTTTTAAAGTTTCTTTTATTAATATGCTGGTTGGTATGTTAGTAAAATGTAAATTTTCCTTTGTTATTTTATTCATGCTATTGAATTCCCAATTTTTATTGCCAGGTTTCAATCATTTCCCTCTATTTTTCTTCTGACTTGTACATTACTGCAAATGTTTAATCTACAAGATGTGATTGTTACAGAATTTATCAGGTGACCGAGAAATACACACAACAGGACCCCGTCATGATGATAGATTTTCCTTAACTGGACACTTGCATTTCTGAGCCTCTGCAAAAATCTTTATGTTTATAAATAGGTGCATATCAACATAATGCGATATACATATTTCAACTCATTGAGTTCCAATTTCTTCATCCATTAAATAGTGACATGACCTAGTTTAAAGAGTTGTTATGAAGATTAGAAACTTTATATTCTAAGTATTATTTAAAAGTTTTAGAAATTTTATATTTTAAATATATATTAATATACTACATATTAATATATTATATTAACATCTTTATATTACAAACATTACATATATTGTTATATGTAAAATATATGACATATGTGCACAAAATAGGAGCAAATAAAAAATACTCTTCATAATTGTTGCTGTTGCAGGGAAAGAGATATACAAGATAACCTTAACTGGTATATAAAGGTACAATTGTTAAGAGAAGATATAGAAGTGGGAGCAAGAAAGAATGAAAACAATTTTTTCCTAGCTCATCTCTGGAAAGACATAAATTTTATATCCAATTTTATATCCTCAAGATATTTGCTTCTGATCTATAACTTCAGCTATGTAACATTTTATCAAAAAGTTTATTAAAACATTTTTATCAGGTATCTGTTTTTCACTAGGATTCTGTTATTAATCATAGTATACAACTTAACCCTAATGAAATTAACCAAAGCACCTCTATAGCCTGGAACATAGTAGGTAGTTTTCTTCCTTCTTATGACACCAGACCCATGATGTCAGAATCAGAAACAAATTCCTCCTTTGCGTTCCTGCCCTAACACACCCACCTCACACACCTGTTTACTTTTGCTTGCAGGTACATGCGTACATCTGCTAGGGTGTAACCTCCGGGATGGGATGACAAATGGGATCTTGTCATCACGTTACTTAAAGAGCAAATTCCAAAGATCAAAACTTTTTCCACACCCTTATCTGCGTAGGAACATTAAAATGGAGCAAGTCTCATTGATTAGAAGGACATTTTATTGAGTTACCTGCTGAAATCTTTTCAGACATATCTGCGAATTATTCAGACATATAGGAGAATTCAATTGTAGATCTTCTTTGTAAGCTCCCACTCAGCCCACTTTGCCCTCACCTCCAGCATAGGCAGCAAACTGGGTGTCCTGCTCAGATGGCTTACTCTTGCCACTTCCTTTCCTAACCACAAACTAGATTACCCCCACCCCACTCGCCCTCCTTATCCAAGTTATCCTGTTGTCACAGGAAGATTTCTTCTTAGCTCACCAATTGCCTTCTCTTTCCTTTCTCTTTTATTCTATTTATGAACAAGACATGGGCCAATATCCCAACAATAGAACAGAAAAATTCTTTGCCCCCAAAATAAATTGAAAATGGCTTTTATATTTGGTGATGCAGGGATAAGGAAAGTCACATATTTTGTAGTGAAATAAGAAATAATAAAGAACCATAACTTGTAAGAGCTCCCTGAAGTTCTCTTCAGAATCTCACAAAAGACTCCATCTACTTCCTCAGCTGGCTTTCCCTCACTAACTAGTGTCCAATATAAACAGAACAATTGCATTGTTCTCTATCTTATTGGAGCAAATAGATAGTATTTCTATTATATCAGCGAGAGTATTTCTATTATATCAATGATAAATAAGCTTTTGTGGACAAGACTGAGACAGCAGATTAGAAGATTGGTTCTGTGGAAATACACATTCCTAATTTCAAAACAAAACAAAAAAAAATAAAACAAACAAAAAGAACACAACAAAAACATTACCAATAGAGGCTTTATAAACCCAGCGCTGCCTGGAGTGGGAACTGATTCATGCTCTGCTTCCTCACTCGGCACCAGTCTCATTGTGCTAGCTTGTCCTCGTGCATAAAGATTCAGGGGCATGGTGCCAAAATAGAAAATCAGAATAGGCAGCCCATGAAAAAAATTAATTCACCTCTATTTCAAATAATGCTCACTGAGAAAGTGAATTGAATGATGAAGCAAATAAAATATTTATTTCTTCTATGCAATATAGATGAGTCAATGTCACTCTGAGAAATTTAACTTTTTAATTTGCTAACTTGGAGCTTGTATTTTATTAGCAATTGCAAAAGGATAATCTGTTATTCTCTTGCAAGTGTCAAAAAGATGATGTTGTGGGGAAAGCAGCATCAACTAACTCTCCTGGCTGGAAAAAGCATGCAGTCTATATTGTTCTTTGCTTGTCTCTGAGTCCCCTGCCTTTATTTCTATGGCAGCAGGTACCCAAATCAGGGTGGGATTATAAATTTGCATAGCCATATATGCAGCAGTCTAATTGTGTGAAAGATATGCAAATCTTCTGCTAATACTGTGTAGTTAACTATGCAATTAGCATTATATAAATATCACAGGTAGAGTAAATAATCATAAAATTATATATTCACATTTATATTAAAAGAATCCATATGGCTTTGGTAAAGAACATGAACTTATTTTCTTTTTAGGAAAAAAAAAATGTTCTCTGTTCTAAAATCTTGATTAAAATACTACCGTGTATGGTAACACACTTAACATATAAAAGCCAATGTAATAATTTCAACTTCACCAGAAATATCAACCCATTCATTACAAATAATTTATTAAGCTTATTAAATTTTTTATTAAAAAATTATTTTGGAACAAAATAATACTTGAATGGTTTATTAAAAATCAGACAAAATTACCTACATTCGAGCCTCTTACTTTCTTGAATATAATTCAAAAATATTTTTTAAAAAGCCGAAATACAAGATAATGTATGTTCTTTGTGTTTCTCTTTCTCTCTCTCTCACACCACACAGTAAAAGACAACTATAAACTACAGGGGACAATGCAGTTTTATGTTCATAGAATGTATGCTCTAATGTTGAAGAATTAGTTAAATTAAGAAAATTGTTTTTGTTTACTTAAATGTGAAAATGTATTGCTATTTAAGCAGAGTGTGCAAAATAAGTAATTTTTTTCATTTTCTAAAAAAAAAAAAAGGCCAGTTTTTAAATAACATTTGACCAAAAATAAATTCTTGCCAGACCAAGGATTAAAACAAAAGAACAAAAAACAAAAAATTAGGGAAAAACACAGTGCTAAAATTTAGTCTAATGTTTTTGTTTTACTTATCTTCCTTCCTATTCCCCATTCCTACTCTTTCCCCAAAAGAATAAGTTTACTGGGAAAAATTATCAATCTAATGTGTGATAGCCGAGAGTTATTTGATTTGCATTTTCTTGATAACCAGTCTGGCAGATAGATTCCCCCTAAATGGTTGCAATGTATTCATCATACATTCTCTCCTTACATCCTTTTTTTCAAGAGGTAGGATCTATAGCTTCTTCCCTTGAATCTGAGTTTGCGACTAAGGCAGAACTGACACCACTGAATACGAGTTTTGAGCTAAGTCACAGAAGATGATATCATTGATGCCTGGTTCTCTTGGAGCACTCAGTCTTGGAACCCAGCCACCATATTTTAAGGAATCCCAGGCCACTTAAGAGGCGACATAGATTTCTGGCTGACAGCCCCAGCCTACACCAGCATCAACCCTCAGGCAGGAGTGAAGATGCCTTAGGAAGATAACCCCAGCTGTTGAGTCACTCTCCGGCTAAGATCCCAGACATTGGGGAGCACAGACAAGTTGTCCCCATGTAACTAGTCCAGATTTCTGATCTGCAGAGTTCTTGATGTAATGTACTGGTTGTTTTGTCACTACATTTTGGGATGATTTATCACACTGCCACAGAACACTGCAATGGCAACCGAGAGGTCAGTCATCCTTGCATGTGTCTACTGACCACCTGCCTATTCATAAACTTTGTCCATTTGATCTTGGCTTGTTTCTGTTTTGTTTATATAGTCAGCATATAATCTTGTACTTGCTACATATATTGTAAATATATTCAACCAGTTGCTTATCAGGTGACACAAAAGTTGGAATTTTACATGGTCAAATCTTTTATATCTTTTTCCTTTTAGTTTTGGATTTTTCTGTTTGTTTTTTGTTGGTGGTGGTGTTTGTTTTTTTTTTTTTAAGAGAAGTCTTTTCCAAAAGAAGATTATAAAAATATTCTATATTTCTTCTAGTACTTTTATACCTTTGTTTAGGATCAACTCTTTTTTTTTTTTTTAAACTTTCTAATCTTTTTTTGGCAGTATTACAGATGTCCCCCTATTCCCCCCTCCTTGCCCCCACATAACCCCTTTCCCCACACAATTGTCCGTGTCCATGGGCTATGCATATAAGGTCATTGGTTAATCTCTTCCTGTCCCCTCTATACCCCTCCCCTCTGAGATCTGTTATTCTGTTCCATTCTCCATGCCTCTGGACCTATTTTGTTCATCAGTTTGTTTGGTTCAGTAGATTCCACATATAGGTGAGATCATGCAATATTTGTCTTTCTCTGAATTCATTATGTTATATGATATGAGAGAGGGCAAACTGAATTCTTTGTAAATAGTCAGTTGTCTATATATCATTTATTTAAATAATCCATTCTTCTGTGAGTTGAAATGCTTTTTTAAAAATCAACTAAATTCTTAAAAACACATATCTATTTCGAGATTCTTTCTGACTCATTGATCAATTTGACTATTTCTACAAAAATGCCATATAGTTTTTTGATAGTTTTTGGTATGGCTTAATATCTAATAAAGCAAGTAATCTGACCTACCCACCCCACTCTACCACATCCCTACTTTTTTGCTGAATTTAATCTTTCATATGAATTTCAGAGTCAACTTGCCAAGTAACTTGAGAAAACTGCTTTGACTTTATAGATAAATGTGGGGCCAATTGACATTTTTACTATTTTGAGTCTTTTTGTACATGAATATGGTATATTTCCCTATTTACCCAGGTCATCTTTTAGGTCCTTCAGTAAAGTTTTAGAGTTATCTTCATCCACCCATGTAGAATTCTTATTAGGTTTATTCCTAGGTAATATACTGTTTTTGTTAATTTTGTGGATAGTTTATTTTAATATCACATTTTCTAAATGGTCATTGCCATAATAAAATTATTGAATTGTGTGTATGTGTACTTATACCTATATGTACCAAAATGTATTTTGTATTTCTTATATTCAGGTTTTTTTTTTTCTTTTTGCTCCTTTATTAGTCACAACAGATTTTCAGTTGATTTGCCTTTGAATTATAGATGACCATTATGTCATCTACAAATAATGGCTGGATTTCCTCTTTCTTTCTAAATTGTGTAACCTCAGTTTCTTTCCTATGCAAGATTGCATTGCATAGCATCCCCTTATACCACTGCTTCTCAAACTTTAATGTGCGTGCAGATTGCGTCAAGACCTTGACAAAGTGCTGATTATAATTTTAACAACCTGCCAAATGATACAGACCACATTCTGAGTCACCAGGTCTCTAATACGCTAAGCAGTAGTGATGATACCAGCCTCTTTTGTCTTATTTGTGACCTCAGCAAGAATTCTAATTATCCAACCCAACAATGTGGATGAAGAAGCACATTTAAGTATAGTAAGTACCTTGCACAAGTAACACATGGCAGAGTAAGACTCATCTGCAAATGAGCAACATCAAGGCCTTTGACTTAATATTTACTCTGCAGTAATTTCTGTGATAAAAACAAATAAAATACATCTGATAGAGTCTGTTTTAAAGTGCAGATTGCCTATCCCTTATTTTAGAAAAATTTTCATTAAAGTTCTTATGTCAACTTTAATATTTAGTTACCTAGAATAGAGGTTGGTAAACTACGTCCCATGTCCCAAAAAACCTGACCCCTGCTTATTTCTGTATGGTCCTCTAGTTGAGAATAGGTTTTACATTTCTAAATGATTGAACAAAATTAGAAGAAGAAGATTTGACATGAAAGTTATATGACATTCAAATGTCAGGATCCACAAATGAAGATTTATTGGAAACATGCTCACTTGTTTACATATTGTCTATGGTTGCTTTCCTACTGCAAAAGCAGAGTAGAATGGTTACAACATAGATCACATCTGTTGCTCTCATTGCCTTGCAGTGCTGCTAGGTGCACTAAAACCACACTGATGTAGTTATAATTTGTGTTTCAGCACCCATTTTGTTCTGTGACACCTTTTATTATTATTATTATTTAATTACCACTGTATATTCACTATCTCAAAACAAAAAGAGATAGTGGATTTCAAACAGCATGTATAGTGTCATGTGGATGATTTTATTATCCATTTACGTGGCAAAGCATTGTGTTTTCTGTGGAATGACACTGTAGCTATGCTCAAAAAATACAATAGACATTGGCATTATGGGATTTCAGCACTCATCGCAATTTACAGGAAAGTAATGGTCCTAAAAAATGTTTTAATGAAACATAGCAGAATTTCATCATAGCAGAATTTTTTTTCACAAAAATTAAAAGTGAAAATGAGGCTGCAACCAAAGTAAGTTTCTGAGTGTCTCATTTGTTTCCTAAGCAAGGAAAGTTGTTTGCCAATGGTGTCCATTAAATTGTGTTTGATTGCAGCAACTCAAGAAATTGTTTAGAAAAAAAAATAACTTGTTTAAGACTATTGTGGGATTTTTGTTTTGTTTTGTTTTTGTGAGAACAGTTGCTTGAAGGGTTCAGAATGCTGGGAGATACATCATTAATCCATTTTTTTAAAAAGCAAATGATTTTAAGTGGTTTTCCTCAGCATTTGAAGTGAATGGAGAATTAGCCCCTCTTGCGCAGTCTGCATTGTACTATAACAGGTGAGAATATTTTTGAAGAGATTGAGAGAACACTGATGTAGTGCAATCTGAAGGGGAATCTTCTAGGATGTGCTCCAAATGATGGTAAAAACCTGTGTTTTTACACAGAAAAAGACGTGGTTGTACAAATTTACACAGCTTGTGAAAACGTAAGGCATTTTAAGCCTATTGATATTCATTATATTATTCACCAGCAGGTGTTTATGACAATATTTAAATCTATCATGTGTAATTGAAACAGCTTTAATGATAAGCTTCATTTAACTGTCATCAGTTTTGTAAGTATTTGGCATAATAGAATCCAAAATATCCTATTTCTCTACCACATAGCAAATCAATTGCTAAGCAGTGGTAAAATTTTATTTTGCTTTTTTTTTTTAAGGCCATGGTTGAATTTTTGTGAATGACATGTGCCACCATCCACTACAATAACTGAATGACATTGAATGGTTATGGAAATAAGAATCTGATGTGGAATTGAGAATATTTCCTTACGAATACAATATTAAATTAAAAGGCAAAACAGCACTTAAATGTGAAACTTATCACTGTGGTAAAGTCATTTCATTGACAGGTAATGTTTGAATCACATATAATATCAAGCTGCTTTATACATTTCCTGTGCTGTCAAAAGTTAAAAAGAGAAACAAGGCCTTCATTTCCAAACAAATGTGCATCAGACATATTTTCTGAGCTGAAAATACAGTTCCAGAGGGATTCTTTGGGGGTTGTTTTATTTTAGACTTTGATGCAAGCACAAACAAAATTTCCATATTTCAAAATCCATTTCACTGTGTAACTGAGGAGCTCCCACCCACCCTTCAATTGGAAGTAATTTAATGACATGCTAAAAGGCAAGTATTCTGAGAAGAATTGAACAGAATTCTTTAAGTGCCTTTTAAGCAATAAATGTGCTCAATTAAAATCATATGCTCAAGGACAGATATTAGGATTTGGCAGTATCTTTCTGTCTGAAAAGACATTTTCAAAGATGAAATATGTAAAATCTCATTATAAATCAGCATTAACAGATGGACATGTGTATTCGATTCTGACAATAGGAAATACTAACTTTGAGCCCAACTTAAGTGAAATGTTAGCCCTCCTCCACAATGAAAGAATTCATTCATCTCATCAGTTGGACTATATTATAAAAAATTGTACTCTATTATTATTCTTACTAGAGACCCAGTGTACGACATTCGTGCACTAGGGGGAGGGGGTCCACTCAGCCTGCCCTGCACCCTCTTTCAGCCTGGGACCCCAGGTGGAAATTCAACTGCCGGCCTAGGCCTGCTCTAAGCTGGCAGTCAGACATCCTCTGAGGGTTCCTTAGCATTGCCATGGCTTCTGGCTGAGCAACACTACCAGGGGGCATCTGAGCATCTGCCCCCTGTTGGTCAGTGTGCATCATAGTGACCAGTAGTTCTGCCGTTTGGTCAATTTGCATATTAGCCTTTTATTATATAGGATTACATTTTCAATTTTGTCAATAAAGATAGGTGGAAGTTTGTTTTTTTTTTCTTGTTATGTAAATGCCTACATGATATCCTTGATTTTACCTGCTGGCCAGCAAAGCCTATTCTATTTACTCTCTGGCCCTTTACAGAAAAATGACATTAATCCCAAGAATATTCCCTTATGCCTCTAGTATAATAGGTGCCAAGTAAAGAGGATTCTCAAAATCATTTTGTAAGTTTATGTTTGTTGAGTACTTACTATGTGCAAAGCTTTTCCCTTGTGGTAGAGGCACTACCACATATAATATCAGTTTATGGTGTGGAGAAAGTGAATTTCAGAGCCTTTTCTCTAGTCAGTTGTACATTCCTAGTTGAATGATCCATGTTTTAAATCTGATCTTCCTTGCTGCAAAGCCTACACGGTGTGACTGTGGGGAAGTTACCTAACTTCTCTAAGCTTCAGTTTCCTTTCTCATCTGTAGAGTGGGGATTGTAACTATAGTACCACCCATATAATAGATTTAGGCATCAAATTAATTAATATACAGCAAGCACTTAGAATAGCTCCAGTGGAAAGCATTCAGAAATGGAATGGAGGTCCAATAACAGAAGGATCAATAAAATAGGTTATTATTTAGAAGGAGTTGATGGAGAATGGTTCCTAATTCAGTTGGGCATAGAGCTTTTTAGTTGTTATGGAATCTGTGCTATTTGGTTAAAGTTTGTTAAGAGAAAGAAACGAATACATTATAAACATGCAAAAATGAAACAACATTTAAAATCTAACTAATGTAGATGTACTAAAGTGGTCGACAAAGCCAGTTGGGATGATAGTCACCTAGTTTATTTTCAGCGTTGCTACTTGTTAGCTGTGTGACCTTTGCCAAATCACTTAATCTCTCTGATCCTTGGTGTCCTCCTTCATAATAAAATGTGGATTATAAACAGACTACCTTATAGGAAATGTGAGGATTAGAAAGAAGAAGAAGAAAAAAAAGAAGAAGTACATAAAGGGTTGCATAAGAATGAGCTCAGCCAATACTGGTTCATGATTTCTCCTGGCCTCTGTATGGAGCCTTTCTAAATGGACCCAAAGCTTAGAAACAAAACAAAGACAGCTCTGGTGGGGGGTGGATGGGGTTAATGTGAAGGGATTAAGCAAAAAAGAAAAGATAAAGAACTCTAGGACAGGACAATAGTGTGGTGACTGCAGGGGTAGGGGGCAAGGAGAGTGTTGGAAGTAAGGGCTGGGGAAGGTGGGTGGGTGTAGAGGAGGAAGAGAGTATTGAGGGATAAATGGTGATTGTAAAAAATTTTATAAAAGAAAGGTTTTAACACATTGAGGGCTATACTGAACAACAACAACAAAAAGCTACTCCTAAACTTCTAAACTGCTCAAAATCCTCACAAAAGCTGTGTTTATGAGTCCAAACTGCCTAGATTAGTTCCTAAAGTGGAAAGTCTTCAAAAGTTTCAAATTTACCAATTGTGATATTTCTTGGTTTTAATTTTGTATGATAATATTTGTGCAGTCAGTATGCAGGTATGCAAAGTACAGATGCAACTAACAGTAGTAGAACAATCCTCATAAAGGTCAATTAAATCTAAGTAGTGTCTCTACTTATGTATGCCTCCTTTCCTAGCAGGTAATATCATATGCATTTTGTTATTCCAGAATGCACAAAACTTTTTCTTTGCTTCTTTTATATTTAAAATAAACAAAGTTTAAATTTTGCAAAAGCAATATGTATATCAATAAAATCAAATGTGCAAAATGAAAACAACAACAACATAGAGCAAACTAAACAAAAACAAACCAAAGTAAAAACCATAAACAAATAAAACCCAACTTACTGATTGGGTGTTGGAGGATACAGAGACCATAAGGAAGGAAGGAAATGAAAATTGTCAGGTAAAATAAAGGACATTCAGTTAAATTTGCAGATAAAGAGTGAAAAAAAATGTTTTTTTTTGGCTTAAGTATATCCCAAATATTGCATGGGACATGCTTATACTAAACTAGTGGCCTGGTGCACAAAATTTGTGCATGGGGGAGGGGGACATTGTGTCTCAGCCCAGCCTGAACCCTCTCCAATTTGGGCCCACTCAGGGGATGTCCAACTGCTGGTTTAGGCCTTGATTGGGCCTAAACCGGCAGTCAGACATTTCTCTCACAATCTGGGACCGCTGGCTCCTAACCACTCACCTGCCTGCCTGCCTGATTGCCCCTAACCCCTCTGCCTGCCGGACTTCTCACCCCCAACTGTCCCCCCCTGCCGACTTGATTACCCCCAAAGGCCCTCCCCTCCTGGCCTGATTGCCCCTAACCACCTCTGCCCCACCACTATGGCTTTGTCTGGAAGGACACCTGGAAAGTCTCCTGGTCTAATTAGCATATTACTCTTTTATTAGTATAGATAATTAATTGATTGTTTATCTGAAATTCTGTTGTAACTGTGCATTAGGTATTTTTATTTATGAAATTTGGCAGTTTAGGCATGGCTGAAGTTAGCAAGAAATCTCTTAACCTGTACAGCCAACAAGACTCAGAGCTTATGGGTTTCTAACTCTCACTGCAAAGGCTTCAAGGAAAGGTTGACTCCACCCTCTCTATGGAGGCCAAGTGAAGGGCACTGATGGGAAACCCCAGATGAGGGATTCTGCCCCGTGCACCCTCTGTGGGTGCCTCGTGCAGAGGCTGCTGGGAAAACCATGAGAGCCTCCCCATTGTCCCCTAGGGTGGGGCCCTGCGGTTACAGTGCAGTGACTCTTTGTCTCTGAGCCCCTGCCACACCCAAAAACAGGTTAAAAGAGGAAAAACAAACAAAAAAAAAGGCTTATCAATTTAAATTTTCTTCACCGGTGAGTGCTTTGCTATCCTGGCCCGCAAAACTTTAATTATTACTTTGATGCGCAGTGGCTGCCGATTGTCACTGCTAGGCCTGATTTAATAGCTACTTGCACAAAGTCCGACAGAGATTGCTTTTGTTGCACTTTCAAACAGCTCGAGCGGGGGCTCTTTCACGTCGAGGAGGAAGCTCTGTGGTTAAACTGTAGCCTGGGTATTTTTAGAGCTGTTACCATGTTAACCGAATTTCGTACATTTCACCTGCAGGATATGCAGTAGTGCTTAGGGCCTTCCCTGAACTCCGACCAAAAAAATATGATCAGATAGTTGTTAATACTGTGCTGAGGTCCAGCTGCATGTTATCAGAGAAGCTACTTCCCAGATGACTCAGGCAGCTAAGACTCACTTTTTGGATGGTGGTACTGAGCTATTGGGAAGTATTCTTTTTCTCTTGGACACATAATGATTGGAAGGAACCTAACCCAAAGGCTAAAATTGGTTAGTTCTAAAGGTCAGAGCCTGAGGGCAGTGACCCATTTGTTAATCATTAAGCTTTTCTAAGCCATCTCTGACAGAACCCTGGCTTTCTGCCATTTCTCTGGTCATCTTAGGCTGCAAATTCTTGTGTTGTTTCAGTGTTTAAGTAGGTAGCAAAGGTTATGAGAAACACATCACTTGTTATTTTTCCTTATCAAACGTCTTTAGGGTTTTGGAAGGCAGAGCTATTTTGTGTTAAGGAAATCTCCTTAACATTCCTGCTACATAGCATTTAGAGAGGGATCAGCGTGTCCTCTAAAAAGAGAGGGTCTCTAGCTACTACTATTCCCAACTTAATTAGCTCCCCCCCTCAAAAAGAAGCCGGAAGTGAGTGTGACGACACCCACTTCGCGATTAGGTATTTGTTCCCAAATCACTGGTTTTGTCTAATAACCCCAACACTGAAAAGAGAAGAAACAGGAGCCCGACCACATGTATCTATCATCTTCTGTTATCAGCTAAAAACTGGAAGAACTTTAAATTTTTTTTTTAAATGTATTTTGTGAAGCCCGATGAGGTTCAGCTGATATGACGTATCATTCCAAAATGCAATGCCAGTTTATGGCCTAGACTAGACTAGCTGAGGTAGTGTTGATTTGCACACCAAAGCACTCCCATAAACAAAATTAAATTTTATGTAGCCAAGGGACATTAAGCTGCTAAAATATTTGCTGCAATATTGAACATGGAATAGCTGTTCTCTATTTCTCAAGGGGAAAAAAAAAACAAAAAACACATAGTCAAACCTTGCTTATCCCTAACCCAAACTTCTGGGAGGCTTAAGTATTTGGAATTGCTCCAAATGCTGAAGGGGGTGGAGCGGGGAGGGAGATGGAGAGTAGGGCAGCAGCGGGAGGAAGAAAAAGGAGGGTATGGCGAGGAGAGAGGGAGGGAGAGAAAATGAGAACTAACAGAAAGCAAGCGAGTCAGCTTTTAGAAGTAGACCTGAAGCCCTAGCAACACTGAAAAGAGACCTGGAGGTTACATGTGATTGGCTCAGCAGCCAGAAGGAATGGTGAGCTCTGATTGGTTGGTGATGATGTCTCCAAATAACCAGCCTTTTTTCGGGAAAGCAAATTTATGTGGCAGAAAGGGGACAAGAGGCAGAAGACGCCAGCAAGAAGAAAGGGAGGGGAACAGACAAGTGAATGACAGGTTATTTGCGACAGAGGTGATGATTTAGATTCAAATGAGGAAAGAATAACGACACCAATTTATGTACCTGCTTACAATTTGCAAAGACAGCTTTTTGCTGCTGTCTTTACAAAGACCCGCAGGGCTCCCAGAAGTTAAATAGCATGCCCCAGGTCACTCAGCTAGTAAGAATAATAGCGGAGGCTTCCTGGCCATAGAGAATCCAACAAATGTGCACAAATCCAACACTTCTGATGCCACACAGGTGTGTGGAGATGATGATTTGTAGTTGGCCTGCGGGACAGAGAGCAGCAAAGGCTCTGATCGCAGAAAAGAGAATCGGAAGCCACATCAGCTTGTAGTTGAGTAGGAAATGCAAATGGGGATGAAGGGCTCTCTGCGCTTCATGGCTGCAGACCTTGAAAACAGACATAGGGAACATCTCTGTGGGTATTTGGGAGGGGATAAAGTGCTGGTGGAAATGAGGCTTGTGTCTAATCCCGAGGCAGCTCTGAGATACTTCACGGGGGTGTGTTACAGTATTGCACTTATGTAGACGCTGGACGCCTGATTATCCCCCCTCCCCCACCTCTCCTGGAAAGCCGTTTCCTCCCCAGGCTTAGCAAACAGCATCACCACTCATCCAGCTGCTCAGCTAAAATCCTGAAAGTCATCTTTGTCTTTACTTTCTGCCCATATCTAATTTATCAGCAAGTCCCGCAGATCCCATTTCCAAAAGGTATCCCCAGTCAGGCAGCTTCAGTCTATCTCTGCAGTCACCATTTTTCTCTCCTCCTATGTCACAGGAATAGCTTCCTAGGTGATTTCTCTAACTTGTTGCACTCCATTTTCTCTAACTCATTTTCCCCTTCAAAACCATTCTCCAGACCATGTCAGCTCCCTGCTTAAAATCTGCTGTCAGAATAAGACGCAAAATCTTTGCTATGATCAACCCCAGTTTACTTTGCATCCCTCTGCCTAGGAGGCTCCACTCCAGCCATCTATTCCTCGTTTCAGTCATGAAAACACTGCAGCATTTTCAGCCAAAGGGCCTTCAATTTTGCTGTTCCCAGTCTCCACAGCATCACATGGCTGGCTCTTTTATTTTGTGGACCCTACACAAATTAGGACTTCTTTCACAGCCTAAGTGAGAGTTTTCTTTCATTCTCACTCATAGTGCCTTTCTATTAATTGCTTATGATGTCTCAGTCTGAAGTTATGTATGTTTGAATTGGATTTCTTGTGAATCATCTATTTATATGTCTTCCCCCTACTAGTTATCAAGCTCCATTAAAGCAAAGACCAAGTCAATTTCCCTCAGCACTGTATCCCTCATCCGACAATAGCAGCCTGTGGGAGGGAGGTATGCTTGTTGAATGAATGGATAACGGGGCATTAATATAACCTGATGACACATCACCTCTGCAGCTAGGGAGCCATGGATGTGGGTACACCGTGTTTCCTGTTTGTGCCCTGTTATTTGTCAATTCCTATTGGAGTTGGGAGTTCTGACATAGCTGCCATCACTTGGGAAATTCTGCGGGATCTCAATACCAAGATTTCTGAATA
Source organism: Murina feae (assembly GCA_004026665.1). NCBI lineage: Eukaryota > Metazoa > Chordata > Mammalia > Chiroptera > Vespertilionidae > Murina > Murina feae. Next base: position 18,819 of record PVJC01007454.1, read on the forward strand.
AGGGAATGGAATCCTGTTTGAGTTGGGACTCGGGTAATGGTATAAAGTCAATCCTAAGATCTATTAGCAGTAAACAATCGAAATGACTCTGAAATTGGAGCTTAACTAAAGAAAGTATTTTATAGCATGTGGGAAAGTGTAATATTGGTTTGCCTCCTGGGATTCATATGCAGAAAGGCATTCATTCTTTTTTAGAGCCATTAAGTAGAGGTCTCCTTTCTTCCCTCCCCCTAAACAGACTTGTGCTGTTTTCTTGACAGGCCGGGGAGCTCACACATTGGCCACAATAAAGCTTATATTATTTTGATTGCCACATGTGTGTCTGTGCGTGACAAACATGCCCTTAGAAAAATGATTCCTTCTACAGAGATTTTAAAATCACAGCAGAATCCATATTTTGGTCAAGGTATTGCTGCTTTAATTACATTTGTTTCAACATTCTAGTTTTGGGATGTCTTTGCTGACTTGTTATGGTCCCATTGAAAATGAAGTTTAACATAGTGCCCTCTGGTGGAATCCAACTCAGACATTTTTAAAACTAAAGTCTTATTTGGAAGAGTGCATCATTCTGTGTGATGGTCGTGAAAGGAGCAAACTCGAAATAAAAATGTCTATGTACATTCTAGAAGAAGAATCCTCTAGCTATTGGGAGATGGTGAGAAATACATGCTTTTGAAAATCTGCTTTCAGATTCAGGCATACAGCTTATAAGTGCTGCAGAGGGAGGGCCACCATATAATTGCATGTAATTCTGAATCCATCAGAATGAAGGCCAGGAGCCATAGCATTTTATATTACCTGGCAACATGGGAGCTGACTAATTAGGTATTATTTTCAGAAGGTCAAAAGCAGGATATAGCTATTACAGCATCTGCAACAATATTCATAAACAGTCATGAACACAGAGGGAAGAAGAATTTGGTTGTAGTTTATTGAGAATCAGTGGAGATTCACTTCATAGACCTTTGGTCATCAGATTCCTCATCACAACTGATAAAACCACACATCCATCAAAACGGCAAGGACCCCAGTGTTCAACCCTAGAAAACAATATAGGTGTGGGTCTAGGTGATAATTTGAATCTGACACCAAAAGCACAAACAACAAAAGCAAAAATGAATAAGTAGAATTGCATTATAGTAAAAAGCTTCTGGACAGCAAAGGAAATCATCAACCAAATGAGAAGACTTGCTGAATGGGGGAAAGTATTTGCAAGTCATGTGTTTGATAAGGGGCTAATATCCAAAACACATAAATAACTCATACAACTCAAAAGCAAAAGAAAAAACAATTCACTTAAAAAATGGGCATAAGATCTAAATAGACATTTTCCCAAAGAAGACATATAGATGGCCAACAGGTACATAAAAAGATGTTCCCCATCATTAATCATCAAGAAATGCATATCAAAACCACCATGAGATATCATCCCATACTTGTTAGAATGATTATTATAAAAAAGATAAGAAATAACAAGTATTGGTGAGGAAGTGTTGAAAAGAGAACCCTGTGAACTATTGGTACGAATGTAAATTAGTACAGCTATTATGGAAAACAGTATGGAAATTCCTCAAAAAATTAAAAAGAAAACTACCATAATATCTACTTCTGGGTCTTTATCTGAAGAAAGTGAAAACACTAACTCAAAACAAACAAAAAGAGGCATATGCTTTCCTTTCCTATGTTCATGAAAGCATCATTTATAATAGCCAAGACATGGAAACAATCTAAGTGTCCACCGACGGATGAATTGATACAGATAATGAGATGTTATTTAGTCATAAAAAGAACAAAATCTTGCATTTTGTGACAACACGGATAAACCACGAGGGCACGATGCTAAGTGACACAAGTCAGACAAATATCATATTAACTCTGTTGTATGTGAACTCTAAACAAACAAACAAACAAACAAAAGTCACAGATACAGAAAAAAGAATGATGGTTGCCAGAGGCAGGGGTGGAGGTGGGGGAAGAAATGGGTGAAGGGGGTCAAAAGGCAAAAAGAAAAAAAATGAAAATAAAATGGCAAAGATCACATTGTTGATTCCTTGAAACTGTTGTGACCATGACATTTAGCGACTTCTTCATAGAACAACTTTCAATCATCTCCACAAGGAGATAAAGTGAAAGTCTTTTGGACACAAAATTGGTTACATACAAAAGGGATCCTGCTAAGGAATTTAGACCACTGGACCAGCTGACTACAGAAACATGTCAATGGAATTAGAAAGCCCTTCTCTGAGGGTCTTGGGTCTTAAGACAGAGGGAAGCAAAGTTATTCAGTTTCTATATTTTTTTCATGTAACTATACCAAATAAAATTCTCATTTACAATAAAAATTCCAAAGGGGGAGGAGAGGGGGGGAATGTTTGGGCATGTAATCCATCCAAGCGTCTGCAAATTTTTTAGTGATTATTTTAGTTTTCAATTATCCTGAAAAGTAGAATGAGGGCACAGTGGCAGTTGAGTTGTGAATACAGCAGGCTTGCATTTGATCCACTTATTGCTTTTCATATTGGAGAGCTTTCTTTGAAACTTGATGTATCTCAGGTTAAAACAAAAATAAGACAACAAAAATCTATAAGCTCATCTAATGCAGTGGTTCTCAAAGGAGTGGTACTGCCCTCTAGGGGTTATTTTGGGACTTTTTGCGTGTGTGTGTGTGTGTGTGTGTGTGTGTGTGTGTGTGTGTGTGTGTGTGTTGTGGGGTGGTGCAATGTGTCTCACAGGGTCTAAATGATTATGGTGCTGTTACTGGCATTCAGTGGGTAGTGGCCATAGATGGGAGGAGCAGTTCCATAGCATGCTAGATTATCATGTTCCACTGGCTATTCATATAGATTAAAAAAAACAAAACAAAACAAAAAACCCCAAACCTGAAAGTAATTATCTAAGCCTCGGACCAAATTCAGTTTTACATAAAAACACTAATGTTTTCACATGGTTTTAATATACACTGAATTTTCCAGAAATGCTAGTCCAATGTAAATTGAGAGAAAATTGTACTTTGTTTTGCTTGGAACTTTACCACGAATTGTTCAGCATTTTTGAAAACTATAATATCAATGGCCACACATGGTATTTGAGTACTCTAAAAACATAACTATAATAATTTCTTTCTATTTGTAATGTCCAATTCAATGTGATTCTACAAATAGATGTATCTGAATCTTTCATCTTGTCTTCTAATATAGTTGTATTCAAGTATTTTAAATTATTATTAATATATTATTTCCTTATTCATTATATTACAGTTAGGTAATTATATTGAAATTATGTGTATTAGTAGGTAATATTATCCATGAATTTCATTTCAGGACAGAATGGGCTATTATTGAAAACTATTTATTATTAAAAGACAACACTGAAGTGATAGTAAAAAAACAGCAGAGTAAGGAACTCTGAAAACCTCTTCCATAAAAACAATGAAAATACTGGCAGAAAAAATGTCAGAATGAACCTTTTCAGAGCTCTGGAAATTAACCAAAGGATTGCAGCGATTGGAAGAGCTTTTACTCAAGAAAAATAGCTGAAAGTCAGTAAAAACAGTGAGATTTGTGGGATTGTACCTGGCTCTATTCCCATCACCTCTCTCCCCAGCTCTACAATAATCTTGAAAATCAAGAGCCTAAAATCATAGTAAAAACCAGCAGCCTGGCAGACACCAGAGGGTCAGAAGAGGATCAGAGCTTCTTCTAAGCCCCATTCCCAGAGAACTGTCATTATCTGACCTATCTTGCGATTCTCTGGAATAACCCACTCATAACATTGTCTTGACAGAACTCACCCACTATGAACAGCCTTTTTCTCAATGAAAAAAATTTTCTTTATTTGTAGAAAAAAAACATCAATTATTTCATATCATACCTGCCAGAGGCAATTGGGACAAAAAAAAACACAAACAAACAAAAAAAAAACAACCAGCTTACCAAAGCTTAAAAGGAAAATCTAAAAAGAAGAGATGTTCACAGGGATATTTGAAAAGCATGGGCATATCACTGGAATTTAGACGTTTAAGTCAATGTATGGAGATGTGAGCATAACCAGGGTTGTGATCAAGAAAAACATGCGTAGTATCTAAACTCTCACTTCTGCCTCGTCGTGAGGCTCTGTGCAAGCAGGAAGTAAAAGCTAAGGCAGAATTACACACTGTCTGCTAGAGTGTTCAATATATGACCCAAAAGAGTCCCTTGGCAAAAAATGGAGGACTCTTTGGCTCCAGGCAGTTAATGACATTTTTGTCTAATCATAAGCTGAACACTAAGCTAGCCAGCAGAGACCCCAGTGACCACCCATGACAAAGAAGTCAGACATTAAAGAATTAGCTCAGAAAAATCAAACAACCAATAATACATAGCAAATTCTAGAGGGGAGAAAGACTGCTTTCAAGAGTTGTCACATTATATTACCTTAAATGTAAGTGTCAGCAAAAACTAATAGAGATGCAAAGAAATAAAAATATGATCCCCCACATAGGACCTAAGCAACCAATAGAATTTGGCCCTGAGGAAGCCCAGACATTATAGTTACTAGACAATTATTTAAGTCAGCAATTTCAACTGTGTTCAAAGAACCAAACAAAATTTCTTAAGAACTAAAGTATGAGAATGATTTCTCACCAAATAGAGAAAATCATTAAAGAGATAGAAACTAAAAAATAGAGCCGGATGGAAATTCTGCAAGAAGTAAAATAAAAGAAGTAGAAATTTCTCTAAGGGGCTCAAGAAAATATTTCAATAGGAAGAAGAAAGAATCAGCAAACTTTAAGATAAATTAACTGATATTTTCAGGTTTCAGGAAGAGAAAGAAAAAAGAAGAAAAAATAAACAAAGCCTCAGAAACTTGAGGAACACCATCAAGTGTACCAGCATATGCATAATGGGAATCACAGAAGAATAGGCAAGAAAGGAACAGAAAGATTATATGAAGAAATACCGTCAAAGCATTCCAAATTTGATTTAACAAAAAACACAAAAACATTTCACACATAGTCATATCATAACCAAATTGATGAAAGACAGAGACTCTTGAAGAAGCAAGAAAGAATGAAAAGGTCTCCCCAATAAGATTAGCAGTTGATTTTGCATCAGAAACCATGGAGATGAGAATACAGTAGCAATGACATATTCAAAATGTTGAAAGAAAAGTTCATCAGCCAGGAATTCTACATCCATCAAACCATCCTTCAAAAAAAAAAAAAATAAATAAAGGAGAAATTTTAACATTTTCAGATAAACAAATTCAAGAGAATTCCTTGCTGGAAGACCTGTTCTATGAGAGATAGTAAAGGGAGCTCTTCAGGCTAAAATAAAAAGTCACTAAACAGTAACCTGAATCCACATAAAGAAATAAAGTACACTGGTAAAGATAACTACACAGGAAAATACAAAAGACAGTATGCATATACTATTTTTTGTTTGTAACTCTTTCTGTGATTTAAAAGAGAACTCTATAATGTAATAGTTATAAATCTGTGTTGATGTGCACACAACATTTAAGATGCAATTAAAAAAACTTTTTTTAATCCTCACTCAAGGACATGTTTTTTTGTGAAAGAGAAACATTGATTGGCTGCCTCTCACACATACTGCAACTGGGGACCAACTCACAACTTGGATATATGTCCCAATGGGGAAATGAACCCAACCCAACACCTCTCCATGTATGGGGCAATGCTCCAACCAACTGAGCCACACCAGCAGGGTAATATACCAGCGAAGTTTTGTATACTATTGAAATTAAGTTTCTATTAATCCAAACTAGATTATTATAAATTAAGGTGTTAACAGAAAAATCACTAAGAAAATAGTTTTTAAAAATATAGTAATAGAAATAAGGAAATTAAAATGGTACACTAGAAAATATCTACTTAATGAAAAGAAGGCAGTGATGGAAAAATAGAGGAACAAAAAAGACATAAGACATAGAAAATAGCAAAATTGCAAATGTAATTCCTACTCATTCAGAAATTACATTAAGTGTAAATGGCTTATATATTCCAATTTAAAGGCTGAGATTGGAAGAATGGATAAAAACCTGATCCAACTGGATGCTGTTTATAAGAGACACACTTTAGATTTAAAGACACATTTAGATAGAAAGTAAAAAGACAGAAAAAGATACACTATTAAAACAGAAACCAAACTAGATTTGGAGTGGTTATACATATATCACACAAACTAGACATTAAGACAACAACTGTTATTGAAATAAAGAACATTTTATAATAATGGGTCAATTAAAAGGGTCAGTTCACCAAGAACATCTATAATAATAAAAGGGCAATATGCTAATTAGGCCAGATGCCTTCTGGACGTCATTCCAGATGTCTTTCCTGACCAAGCTGGGGCCTGAGGGAAGCTGGCCTGGGTCCTGGGTGCCTGCCAGCAGCTGGAGGAGGAAGCCCAGGACCAGGGTGCCAGAGGGAAGCCGGTGTCGGCAGCCAGGGTAAGGAATTTTCATGCATCGGGCCTCTAGCTTAATAATAAACATGTGTGCATCTAACAGTAGAGTAGAAAAATACATGAAGCCAAAATTATGGAAATATGGATATTGGCTAGCTATCTGATGATATTAAGCAATTATATGACTGGATACTTGGTTTTTAGAAATTACTGTTAATATTTGTTAATGTGATAATTATTGTGGTTATGGTTTAAGCAAAGCATTCTTATCCTTTAGAAACACATACTAAAATATATTTACAGATAAAATGATAATGATGCCTCAGGTTTCCATAAAATAATTGTAGGGCACATGGGGACTATAGATAAAACAGGTTGACCATCCTATATAATAAAAGTCTAATATGTAAATCGATCGAACAGTGGAACAACTTGCTATGACATGCACTGACCACCAGGGGGAAGACACTCATCACAGGAGCTGCCAGGCTCATGGCTGGCAAGCACAGCAGTGTTGGCGAGAGCCTCTCTTGCATCCACGGTAGTGCTAAGGATGTCCCGACTGCTGGCTTAGGCCCGCTCCCTTGAACATCCCCTGAGGGCTCCCAGACTGTGCAAGGGTGCAGGCTAGGCTGAGTAACACCGCCCCCCCCCCAAGTGCATGAATGTTGTACACTGGGCCTCTAGTGTATTGATAATTGCTGAATCTGGATTCCTTAATCTGTGCTTTCTCTGTTTGCATAAATTTAAACATTTATATCATAAAAAGTTTAAAAATAAAAGTTTAGTGGAGAGAACCTATTTTAATTGAAGGGTTCTTGTACATTTTTTCATTAACCGAAATACACATTTTTTTTTCCTCAGAAAAATAAAGGATGGGATCTAGCTTATATTATTCAATGATAAGATTGTATAGTTTATAATAAAAGCAGTTTTTTGTTAAATTCCTTCAAATTACAAATTTCCATACCTTTCTCACTTGACAATCCTACCTTGTCAACCTTGCTAGTATAACACAAGGAATGGGTGTAAGCTTTGTTTACCGTGCTGTAGGAAGAGCATGCAACTGAGGATCAGGGACTGTGGTTCCAGTCCTGCCTCTGCTCCTGGGAATGTTCGTGACTTGGAATGTAATGATTCCAAGTCTTAGTTTTATCATTTGTATAATAAAGTATAGGAAGGGGTTAGGCTAACCTCTTCTACAATTCAGACCTCTGCTATCTCTGATACGTTTTGTTTCCTTGGGACAATTTTTTCTGCTGAAAAATTTTTCCGAGAAAGAGAGGCAGGAATTTAAAACTATTTCTAAACTGTTAAGCCATATGGGCCAAGTGACATTCAAAATGGCAGAGTAACTTACCCAGAAAAGGAAACCTAAGTTTGAATTAGAGGAAGGGGAAAACATGACTCAGATTTAATGGAAAAGGTCTGGAGATCCTAACGGATGGACCCTGAACATTTCAGGAAGGACCAAAGCGGTGCTACAATGGAAAACAAGCTTCGTAACACAAGGTGCACACGTCACTGTAGCCAAGAGAAACCATGAAGTAACTCAGATTCTTGACTCAGCATTGCCCAAATTCCACCTAGTTTTTTCTTTAGGTCATTTAGTGAAACACAGAATATTTGCGGATTATCCAGAAGACAGACATAAAAGTGTTGTCAGGGTCGCAAAATAGGCAAAGCTCAGGGTCTGGGATCTGTGGGCCCAGGGAAAAGAATGCCGGAGTAGAGAGAAGCTGCAATAACAACCTTCAAAAAGGCGAAGAAATATTATCTAGATGAAGAGAAGGAGCTGTTTCGGTCAGCTGGGTGGCGTCAGGGCTTCTATTACAGAAGACAGAATTATAGTGAGGCTTAGGAAGAACTTCCTGGCACCTGGGAAATTGGAAATGTTCCTTCTCTGGGGATCTTTAAGCACAGAGAAAACAACTACCTGAGATGATTTTAGCGTAGCCCTCTTGATGTTGCTAGGATGACTAAATGATGCGTATCTAGTGATTTATGTTCAAATCTCATAGATGTGGGTAAAAATAATCGCTTCGGTGTGGACTGCAGATACAAGTCGGGGAGACATTAGATTAGGCCTCATTTCCTCTGATTCAATTTCCTGCTCCCTTGAACTATCATAATCCTCAACATCAGAGTTCTTATTAAGCTCCAGGTTCATGTGGGATCTGCCAGCCCACTACCAATGGAAAGAATATAATCTCCAATCCTCTGGATCTAGTCCCCCTTCCCAGTGGACAAAATGCAACATGGGAATGTATAGTTTTTTTGTTTTTTAAATCCTTATTGGAGGATATTTTTCCTTTTATTTATTTATTTATTTTTTTTTAGAAAGAGTGGAAGGGAAAGGGAAAGACAAAGAGAAATATCAATGTGAGAGAAACACATCAAATGGTTGCCTCCTGCATGAGCCCTGACCAGGGCCCCGGGCCGGGGGATGAGGTGGGGTGGGGTGGGGTGGGGTGGGGGGCGGCAAGGGAGAGGAACCTGCAACTGAGGTACATGCCATTGACTGGAATCGAACCTGGGACCCTTCACTCTATCCACTGAGCCCACTGGCTAGGGCTGGAAAGGTATAGTTTTCATTGCTCTTTTAGTTTGGTTTGTACTCCATTTCCTATGGCTTCACTCCCTTAAGTTCCTTTGTGATTGAGAGGGCAAGAAAAAGAGGGATGTCTGTGCTATATGACTGAGGTGTCCGGAAAGAATTAACACTAGTCCAGAAGAGAGGGGCATGAGCATATTAAGGTCACAGGCGAAATCATCCTAAGAGGAAAATGGAGGGGGAACAGCAGGAGGTAAAATAAAGACGGTCAACTGTAGATCCTTCAGTAAGTCTACAAATATTTAGTAAGTGCTAAGAGCAAAATGCAAATAGAATAGGCATAGATCTAGCCCTCATAGTGCCTACCTGCTACAACTGCTGACCTCATGCAGGAAACTAATTGTTGGAGCTCAAAAGGACAGCCAGGTACCTGCTTTGGCAGTCATTATTAAAGTACTCTAACTTCAGTATTAGTGTTTACTCTGTTTTTGTGGGCAAAATATGAATGACATTGGTGATGTGACTTGCAGACTGAGTTAATTTATGGCATAAAATGCCTCTAAGAACAACATTATTGCTATAAACTTTGGCTCTACTCTCCTTTCTACTGTTTTGCTGGATTTTTTGTTACTTGCTTTTACTTCACTCTCCCACTTCCATCCCCAGCAGTGTAATGATGAAAGAGGGGGAAAAAAATAAAATAAAAGGCAAGTTGTTAAAGAGATAGTACACATATTATATAAATGCAATTGTTAAATGTCATTAAGCTATTATTTCAGCACCTCAGCTAAAGATGTCTGGAAAGTGGGCCACAATATATCTTAAAAAGATAATCATGGTGACTTTATAGAGAGAAGAATTGTTCAATTAGATGGGAAAGCTTTTTGTTTCCATTTCTTTTCTCTTTTTGTTTAATCTGTAAACATTATGCAGTGAGATGAAACTTCTCCCTTTCAACAATTTAAAATACTGAATAATACTGTATTTTCAATGTTGTGTTCCCATAATGTATTTTTTTTTTTTTGCAATTTGGAAATAGTTTTTGGCTTATTATTTACTTTTTATAACTCTCCTTGTTCCAGAAAGTATTTGAGTAGGCTTATTTGTAAATTGTGTTTTTCTTTGAAAAGTGTGATTTGTTTTAGTTGTGGGTACGTATGTTGTTTTTTTAAAATAATGTGTTGAGAAAAAAAGCCTTAGTGGAGACTCATTTCTAAAAATACAATTTAAATAAGTAAGAAAATATGATTCAATTTCCAAGTGTTACTTTATACCAAATTTTCCAATTGTTCAGGAAATCACCTGCTATGTAAAATTCCTTACACATATCATGTGGATAAGAACAAATAAAAGTCTACCCAGAATGTCATGTAGTCACTGGTTGAATGTGCAATCAGAGGGATCAGTGACTTCTCATGTTCAGGTATTGTTTGTGAACATTTTCACAATAATGTGATTAGGAAGTTAAATAATTAGCCTTATTTTCCATTTGGAGTCCAAAATCGGGAAAAAGGACATGTGAAAAAAAAATTACACATCTCAAGGCATTAGAAATGCATTTCTCTACCCTGTGCCACAAAAAAAAAGTTCCTATACTAATATTAGATGAGTCACGATTCCTTTCTTACTTCTGCAAGAGCAATCACATATATGAATCATTAATTTCAGTTTCAAATGATTTAAATAGAGCCCAGAAAGATGTTATGAGTCATTAGAACCTCTGACTTAGAGAGTGATTTTTTATCATCTTCTTCACTTTCTTGTAAGAATCTGTTCTAGATTGCAGGCTATCTTCAATATATCTGAAAATGAATGTCACATATGGCTTTCAAAGAATTAGTTATAGAGTCAAATAACTCACTTACTATGCACATACAATGCATGTTATATTAAACTTATTTGAAAAAATAAATGGTGAAGCTGTAATTCATTTTTTATAGCTGACAGCTATTTTTGTTTCTTAAAATCCTTTTATTTTTCATTCTTTTTTAAAAATTATTTTATTGATTTTTTTCAGAGAGGAAGGGAGAAGGATAGTTAGAAACATCGATGAGAGAGAAACATCGATCAGCTGCCTCTTGCACACCCCATACTGGGGATGTGTCCACAACCGAGGTACATGCCCTTGATAGGAATCGAACCTGGGACCCTTGAGTCTGCAGGCCGATGCTCTATTCACTGAGCCAAACCTGCCAGGGCTTATTTTTCATTCTTAAGAGAAATTATCCTTAAGTCTGTCAGCTCAGCAGCTCTAAAGATCAGGCTTTACTTATTCGTCTCAATATCCATGTCACATCAGAGATCAGCAATTTTTTTCACATATATACAACTCCGTTGCAACTACTCACTTTGACATTGTAGCATGAAAGCAGTCATAGACAATACATAAATGAATAAGTGTGTCTGTGTTTCAATAAAACTTTGTTCACAAAATCAGGATTTGGTCCATGGGCTTCAGATTGCTAACTTTTGGTCTGTACCATGGCAATTTGCATAAATACAGGAAACTTTCTATGCCAAGTTTAATAAAGGAGTGAAAAATCCAAAGACTTTTAAAAAATATTTTTTCCGTTCTTACTGAGATATAATTGATATGTAATACTGTATTAGTTATAAATACACAATATAATGATTTGATGTATATAGTGAAATGATTACTACACTAAGTTAGTGTTTATCCATCATTTTGTAGTTATAAATTTTCATTTTTGTGATGAGAACTTGTAAGTTTTACTTATTAGCTTACTTTCAAATATACAATACCGTATTGCTAACTATAGTTACCATGTTGTACATTATATCACCAGAACTTGTTTGTCTCACTATTGGAAGTTTGTAACTTTGATCACCTTCATCCATTTCACCACTACTCCCACACCCCCCGATCCCCACTCTGATAGCCACCAATCTGTTCTTTGTACCTACAAGTTTGTTTTTTACATTCCACACATGAGTGAGATCACATTTTAAAAGCCATTTAAAATATTTATAGTTTTATTATTCAAAGAAATTAAATTGGAGAACTTGAAGTTTTGATCATTTAATATCACAGTTAATAATTTTACCCTATAATTATCCTGTCTGTTCTAACTTTATTATTTTTACATTGCAACTTCAGAAAATAAAACTTATGCTTGGACCATATTAGTATAAAAGCCCCAAAAAGTTAAATTTACGGAATTGCCGGCTGTATTCTCTTGACATTTGTTACTAAGTTTAAACAAAAAAGGTGCTCTGATAACGGAGGCTGAATCATAATTTTAGATCCAGGAAATCACAAAATAAATGAGTCCCCATGAAAATATGATGTGTTCTAAGAAATAAATTCAGTGGACAGTGCTGAAATATAATAGTCTGAGACATTTAACAACACAATATTACTAGCTCTAATTAGTGTATTGAGTTTGTTCAAGGGAATCTTTAGAAAAGAGTTGAAAGCCATGGAAAAACACGTAGAAACACATGATTTCAACATCATTCTTCTATTGGAGCTGTTATATGGCTAGGCTCAGACTTCCTCCTCAGAGGAGGCTAAATTCTCATGATTTCAAAAGACAAGGACATTTCCTGTAATACTTCTCATCTCAGTCGATGAATTCTGCAGGAGTTGGTCAATGCACAATCTTCTGGTCAACCCTAAGGCAATCCTTGTGATCTCTGCTCTGAGAGCTTCAAATAATTTACACAGGAGCATTTGATCATTGTTCCTCGTTCGAAAACTTACTTATACTCCTATATATTCCTTTGCTTTTGAAAAAGTAGAATTTATTTCCTCACTGGACCATGGGAAAAACATATGTTGTAAACATGGTTATTGTTAGGCAGATTCTGATTCTGTTTCACACTGCCTTTGTCACTGATTTTGCAAATCTGCCCACTTACTCCTAGTTGGTTGACTTGTACATTCATACTGGTGCAAACTCCAATCTATGTGTGTGTGTTTTTTCCATGAAAAAAAAAAGATTTTAAATTGATTTTTAGAGAAAGAAAAAGGGAGAGGGAGAGAGAGAAACATAATCTGAGGGCAAAACATTGATCGGCTGCCTCCCACAGGCCCCACACTAGGAAGCAAGTCTGCAACCTGAGCATGTGCTCCTACCAAAAATCAAACCAGCTGTCCCTTCATGCACAGGATGACTCCCAAACAACTGAGTCACACCGGCCAGGGCATGCTATATATATATATATATATATATATATATTCATTTCTGTCCTTGCCAAAACATTGGAACTCATTGTTTATGTAATTAGGTCAACAAACATGTATTCAGCATACTAGGTGCCAGGTCCTTTGAAAAGAACAGTTCCTCATGGAGTACATACCTAATTGGAAAGCAAGATTAATGGTTAAACCATAATGTATGCATTCTATAACACTGCAGTGCTTTAGAGGTAGAGCTAACTCTCTCCATTCTAGGAAAAAAAATTAAAAGTTGTAATGATGAGCTGAGTCTCACAGAACACACAGAAGTTATCCAATCAGAAAAGGAGGGGAAAGGAAAAGGCTTTCCATGTAGAACAAGAGTCATACGCAAAAGCATGAAGGTAAATGCACACACAGAGCACTCTGGGAACTACAGGCAGGTCATGGCCAAAGTGAAGGGTATAAGAGGCTTTTGTAGTTAATGAGGCTGGAGAGAAGGGTCTGCATCATATCATGCTTAGGAGTCTGGACTTCGTTTATCCTACAGGTCACTGGGTTCCACTGATGAATTTTAAGGAGGAGTGTGATATGATCAGATTTGCACTTCAGAAAGGCCACGGGTGAGGAATAGAATGGAGCCTTGAGAGACTGAAGGCAGAGGACTGGTGAGAAGGCCACTAAAATAATTCAGGGAGGAGATGAGGAAGACCTGAAGTAAGAGGGCAGTCCAGATGGTGGGAAGGGGAGCCCAAACAGAACCCTTACATCGATCCTATTTTACTATGTGCAAGACACCAGGCTTAGTCTTCATATAATCCTCGCAATAACAACACCAGGGGGTGTTGAATGAAGCTGTAAGTACCTCAGTTATACAGATGAAGATATTAACCTGGGTTAAGTAATTTGCTCAGATTTATGCGATGACAAAGATGAGTTTTGCATTTATATCCCTGTGGTTCCAAGCAAAGTTTATAAATATTGAGAACATGCTACATCATGAATAAGAAAATCAGAGAAGGTGGGAATTTTAACAAAGAATGATCAATAATATCAAATGTTTCAACAGCAGTTGGAAAAATAAAGACTTGAATAATGTGCAAACGATGAGACCTCATGGATGACCTTGGAGGAGGGTAGTTTCCTTAGATAAAGGGTCTTGAGACCAGGTGACTTAGGGAAGAGAAATGAATGAGTGGTGAGGGAGTGTGTAAACCACTCTTTCAAGACACTTACCAATAATGAAAATAAAGTGATCCCTAATATTTTGTAGCTTCCCAATTGCTCTCTCTATATGTCCACTGCACTATTCAGCATAATGAAAATTTACCCCTGGTTGGTAAGTAGTGGGTGCTGTTTGTTGAATGAGTAAATGCTCTTCCTCAGCACTGCCTGTAAGAGAAACTAGAAATATTTAAAGGTTATATTTTGGACACAAATCTGTTGATGATATCCAACCCCAAATGAGAAGTATTTATTCACTACTGTGTTTGAGGAATCTTTACTGTCCCTGTAAAAGTGGGAGAAAAGGTCAGATTCTCTGCCTCAGATCACAAAATGCATCAAGGAGGAGGTTGCAAACAAAGGCCTCCTGGTTTCCATTCAAATGATTCCAGATGCCCTCCTCTAATATCCTTCCGTTCTGGCAGTACGTGTCTTTTCCTTTTCTTGATCTTTACTTATGCCTCACTTCTGTTACTAGCTTTTGCTGGCTTGCAGTTTCTTCCATCAACCCATATGCAAACTGGAACTCCGTTCTCATTCATTCATTCATTCTACAACTATTTTTTTAAATATATATTTTATTGATTTTTTACAGAGAGGAAGGGAGAGGGATAGAGAGTTAGAAACATCGATGAGAGAGAAACATCGATCAGCTGCCTCCTGCACATCTTCCACTGGGGATGTGCCCGCAACCAAGGTACATGCCTTTGACTAGAATCGAACCTGGGACCCTTGAGTCCGCAGGCCAAAGCTCTATCCACTGAGCCAAACCAGTGAGGGCTCATTATACAACTATTAATGAAGCATCTGTGTGCCAACATTGCTTTTGGCACAGTGAAAACAGCAGGCAGTGTGCTCCCTTCCCTCATAAAGATGAGTCTACTTTTAAGGACTTCTCAGCTACTGGATCTCACACTGACCTGATCTTACACCAACTTGATTTTACACCATTCCTGCTTCCTATTTATGGTCTTCCTCCAAGTAGCTGGTCAAACACTGCTTTATTTGTAGCCTTGTACAAAC
This sequence comes from Murina feae, assembly GCA_004026665.1. Lineage (NCBI taxonomy): Eukaryota > Metazoa > Chordata > Mammalia > Chiroptera > Vespertilionidae > Murina > Murina feae. The sequence continues at coordinate 34,168 of PVJC01007454.1, forward strand.
TATTAAGCATCACTGAGGTCAAAGGAGGTGGAGGGTAGGTCATATTTTCCTTTCAAGGTTAAGGGCCCCTTCCTTCCTCTTTCCGATACCTCCTTTCTGTGCTTCAGTGGTTTGGGTTGGCAGATCACACTCTTTCACGTGTCTCCAATTCTCATATTCAGATACATTTCAAACAACTAATCTAACCAGATCTCATCTATCTGTTTTCTATTTCTCTAGTAGACAGTGACAAAGTTTCCCCATGACACTATCTAGTACTCATCATTTAATAGGTAAGCCATCAAGAATCCTGACCATATGTTAGTCCTCCATTTTGTATTTCATACCAAAGGAAAACAGTCTCCAGTCTCATCTGTAGCAAAAAAAAAATTTTTTTTGAAAAATACCTTCCATCTGAAGAAATTAATGCAGATAACATAAATAATTTTTTTATTTAGGCTGGTTCTAGGGATACATGCCTCCCACTTAAAAAATTGTAAGTTTTGCTTGTTTTCTTAGTTTATTCTTGACATTTGGCTACCATAAAACAAATATTTTAAATATACTTGGAGAAATACACAAAAGGCTTATAATTTGGTCTTCTGTTAATTTAAGTTTGTCTTGCGATACTGCGTCATCACTTCTAAAGGAGTGTAATAAAAACCAGCTTCCCATGAGCATAAAAAAAAAACAATAATCAAAAAGCCCTAGAGCTGAAGGGACATTTGAGATTAGGAAATTCAAATCACATAATTTTAGTGAGGAGGAAACTGAAGCCAGGAAGGATGAGGTTGTTATTTAAAGACTGGTTCAGGGCATAGTTCCCATTTCTTTGCTTTGCTTCACTGCTGCTTATATCGTGGGTCTTAATCCATTACGTGTGTGTGTGTGTGTGTGTGTGTGTGTGTGTGTACTACTCATCAGATTCTTGAAGAAGGTTAAGACTACTGCTGTTTGGGACTTGATTTTAGAGGTTCAACTTTGAATATGATGTCTTCTACGTGAAGTCCTAAAATATATGTGTGTATTTTGCTTACTGTATGTATGGGAAAATCACAAAAGCAGAAAGAGTCTTCTATAGTTCACAATCAAATGCAGCACTAGCAACATTTTGGACCTTGTTAACTCTTGTTTAATGACATATAGGGTAGACATTAGAAGATGTAAGTATTGAAAAGACTCTCTCACTCAGAAATGACCTCACCAATCAACATGCTCACTTGGGATTCACTAAGTTAACCAAACTTATCTTCTAAATTGATTGTACTTAGCTCACCAGATTGCTTCTGTGCCGCTCAGATCTACAGCAATGAATACAATGAGGTCTGATCTTAGGCGGGCTTCCAGTGGTTAGAATTCTAGGAGAGACTGGTAGAAAGGAGACTGCAAAAGTACCAAAAATCTCCTCTAGTTTTCAATGCTGCCTCCAACCAAAGTACCCAGATGGAAAGCATACAGATTCTGTAAAGTATGTGTGAACAACTAGGCAGACCATGCTGGGGGCCCAACTTTGAACAAATACTACCAGGTGCTGGAAAGGAAACAGAGGACCAGGGTGAAAATTCAGGCACAGAGGAGCAAGTGGACCTTTAAGAGATGGTGTTGTGGGTTGGTAAAATATTTACTTCTCTTTGTCTGTCAACGATGTCAGCTCCCACCTTTCCCCAGATAGACAATCCATATTGGAAATAACTAGAGCTCATTATAAAGCTTAGAAAGGTATATGGCATTGGAAGAAACTGGAATTCATTGAGGTGGTGTTTACATTCAAAAGATTGATTGCTAATCTTCACTGCATTGGCTGGGTTGATAATTTCATATCCAAAATCTCAACCATGCCATTTATTAGACTGACTGACTTGATTTGTACATTTTGGAATAGCTTCCTGCCCTCACCCTTCCATCAATAAAGTGTTTATAGTGACACTGGTTTGTTGTCTATAGAAGCATTCAAGGACTAAAAGTTCACTTCATACAGATTTATTAGTTATATGATAGAGCAAATTACTTGAGCTTTCTAAGCCTCAGTTTTGTTATCTGTAAAAGTAGTCCTGTCTCATTGGGTTGCTGTAATCTTATTAGGATAAAATGAAATGCACACATACAACCCTTAGGAAAGGATCTGGCACATAGTAAATACTCAATTAGTGTAGCCATTACACTTTGCAAAGATCATCTGTTCTTGCTCCCAGGCTATAATGCTCATGAATTGCTTAACCTGAAAGTCAAGAACAGGTAGAAAAGGAGGACACATTGTTATGGTTTCACTGGCAGCAGTTCTGGTCCTCCAGGTTTTCTCCTCTTTGTGACTGACCTGACTTTTGCAATCCTCTGCCTTGCTATCCTTAGACCTCCAGTGTTCTGACCTCCAGTGTGACAAAACCTGTGTCTGCTCTTCCATGACCTTGACCTTGATTCCTGTCCCTGTATTTGCATCACAGTAACTCTACCTTATGAGTTGAAGCACACTAAGAACTCCCACCCTCCTTTCCTTGGGGAAAAAGCTACAGTGAATTCTGAGTGGATAAAGATTGCAAAAACTAGTCAGTTGCCACCTGATAACCTGACCTCATTTTTTCTCTTTGCTCTGAGAAGTCACATGTATGAATTATATCAATTCACAAAGTCTATTAGATTTCTTGAGGACTTTAAAGTTTTACTTTATATGCTTCTCTAATTGTTTTACACCAACCCTATGACATTTTTGCAATTTAATAAACTACATATGCAAACATACTCACATTACCCTTCTGTCTGAAATTTGATTTGTCTTATGTAACCAAGCTCCCACCCTACTGAAAAATGGATTAAAAAGAAAAAGAATGGGGCAATTTTGCAAATATCCTATGCCCCTTTATGGCCATAGGGACATAAGAATATTCTTATGTTGCTGAATGACTGACTGAATTCTTGGGAACCAGGAAACAGTGTATTGGAGCCCCAAGATCATCATTTCCAAGTTAACATCTGGAGCTTAAGTGAGGGCAAAGGTCTTATCTTAAAGAATCTTGTGTTTATTGTTTATAAACCAGATTCTCATCCTATATAGATCTATGAGAATTTCTTCGAGGGAGGTTCACAGATTTCCCTATGGGAATTCTTAGAATTGTATAGGATGAGAAGCGGCCTTCTTAGGCTTTATGATATGTTTAGAAAGGGGAGAGGAGTTCAGCTAGGTTATTTTTGTTTTCTGCTGAATTCTTCTAGGGGAAGTTGAATCAGTATTTTATATGTTTTAACATTTCCAAAGACTTTTGAACAGCAGGATCTAAAGAATTTAGTGTTGTGGAGTAGCCTAAAACTTGGATTTGCATATGTGACTTGAAAAGATATTTCCCAAACCTTTTAAACAGGTATTTCCTTCTTATATGCTTCCCATAACTAGAAAATCGTGATAGAGAATACCATATTTAAGTTAGAATTTGGATTTGGAGGCCTTTGATTAATGAAGCAGTTCTTTTTTTAAATAACACGAGTCCACATTTATGGGGAATTACTATCAGTTAAACATTACATAGAACAGCTGTAAATAGTTTACTATGTTAATTTGACAGGCAAATTAACAAATAGTGTAACTGTGTGAAAGATAATACAGCATGTCTCCCAGAGGGTCAAAATGCCAACACTGCGGCGTAAAATGGTACTCTTGTTTCTGGAGAGGACTCTCAGGCCAGCTTCTGAAATATGAGTTGCATCGCTTTAACTGTCTAAGTCATTATGACAATGCCAAGGATTTCAGCCACAACCCCAATATCTACCATGGAGAACGGGAACAAAGAAAGTGCATTAAAAAATGTTGTTCATTTTCACTTCAGAAAATTTCAGCCTCTGGACCTCAGCAGGATATTTTCTCTGGAATCTTTAGTCTTAGCTTTTTGTAGACCACACAGTTTTATGTACTGCAGATGCCTTTTTAAGGTGTGGGTAAAAGGTGTAGATGCCTTTTTACATGACAGTTTTGACCTCCCTGACTCACTTTATATTCCTGTGTTGCATAATGACTCATTTTCCCTTTTGGAGTTAGTGATCTGAAATGGTTATCCATGGACTTTTAAAATACACAAAAAACATCCACATAAAATGAAGCGAAGATTCAGTAATCACCCTGTAAATTCAGAATGGAAATAATGAGACTTGTCTTTTTTTTTTTTTTTAATTGCTTGCCGGAGAAGTGGAATTAGGCAGCTATGTTTTTACCTTGATGAAGCTAATGATTCAACCATATTTTTTTAAAATTCCATCCCTATGTGCTGGATACTCTCCATGTTATTTCAGTTGCTTCTTGCAACGATCCTTATAAGGAGGGATATTTAATACTGTTTTATTTATGGTTGAGGAAATGAAGGGTCAGGGATAAAACGACTTTTCCCAGGTCACTCGGCTGGTGTGTGGTTCGTTTGGGAACTGAATCCAGTGCTGACTCTAACATGGGGTTCTGCTCATGATGATACAGCATAAAACTTAAATACAGTATATCAGATAGTTATTTTGGGGGAATTCAGGAAGCAAGCATTGTGAGTCTATCATATAGTGTCAAGCCTGGCACGCTTCTTTCGTTATACCATTATTGAAAATGGCAGTGTGTTCTCAACTTTGACCATCCAAAATGGTGGCATTTGTCTCATCTAAGGCTTACAAAGTTTGACTTAGGGAATCTTCTGAACGGATGGCTAAAAAGGCTCTCATTCTAGTAAAGATCAAACATGCATTCTCCTTCTCTGTGTCCATTAGCAGGATTCTCATGGGATTGCCAGGATGCTAAACTGGTTAAACATCTTCCCCACCTACTGGCTCTGGCTGAGCACGCTTATGTGTATATGTATTTTGTTTATGTTTCTGGGCCAAGGAGTCTTTGCACATGTGTTGGAGAACTTCAGGAGTGACAGACTGAGGGAGATAATCTGTGAGACCCCAGAAGGAGCCTTTATGGAAAGGACTGTGTTCTCAAGATACTATGGACATCCCCTTAAAAATGAATTTCTAGCCCTGACCAGTTTGGCTCAGTGGATAGAGCGTCGGCCTGCAGACTGAAGGGTCCCGGGTTCAATTCCGGTCAAGGGCATGTACCTTGATTGTGGGCACATCTCCAGTGTGGGGTGTGCAGGAGGCAGCTGGTCAATGTTTCTTTCTCATCGATGCTTCTGGCTTTCTATCCCTCTCCCTTCCTCTCTGTAAAAAATCAATAAAATATATTTAAGAAAATAAATTTCTAAATGACTTCACTCTGAGAGGCTGGCCTGCTCTCTCCTACTTTCTCTTGCTGAACACTGATAGCTGAGACCCAGCTTAAGCAGTTGTTCAAACACTCCATTGGCTCACCTCAAGGAACAGTGTTAGGGTGAAGGAGCCCCCGATTCCATAAGACTTCCTGAAAGTCTGACAGCTCCTTCTGTTATTTGCTGAAGTCTACCGAGGGGGGGTCAACATGGGGCTTCAGCCACCTCCTCTCAGCCACAGACACACTAGCAATCATTAACAATTAAGAATCTAACAGATTTCTAGTAAAGCTTGGGTGAATTTTAAAAATAAGTCATTTGTAATTTGGTTTTATCTATAGTCACTCTCCAGACAGAACCCACATCTTCAAAAAGTTGCCCATGTGTCCATCCTCACTGCCATTGGCCTAGTCTGTCCTATCCACACACATCTGGAGATGTGGTTTCCTAATTAGATCATTTGCCTTGAGTCACTCTCCTTTCTGAGGCATTATTTTATCATAAATATATATACATATACATATACATATACATATATATATGTAATTATAAATTTACAGTTATTCTCCCATTCCCCAACATACATACACTCTTTGACCCCATGATACACATGGGCAATCCAGATCCTCTGATTGGCTGCTAACTGCCTACAGAAGGAAATTCCAATTTCCTAGCCCAGTATTTAAGGCTCCATACACTCTAGACATAACCTACTGATTCAATCTTTTCCATGCTCTGGCCAGTCTGATCTACTTATATGTCTCAACCATGTTTTCTCATCTGACCTTTGCTGCTGGCCATTCTTTTGCCTAGAATGTTCTTTAGCTTTTCTTCCTTCTGCTGTAGAAAGGAGACCTCACAAAAGCCCACATGTCATTGTTCTCTTTATTGCTCATTACACAAGGTCGCACTGTATTATAATTCATCTTTTATGTACATGTCACCTCGTCTTGTTTCCTCAAGGGCAGGATTTTTTTTTTTTAAATCTCTTTTTAGGCCCAACACTTCTACTGTCCTCCTCGTAAGTCCTCTTGATAAGGATAAAGCTTCTGGAGGGAAAAGCTTTATCTTTATTTCATTAACTTCTGCTCTATTTGAAACTGGCACTTAAACATTAATGATAGCTCCAAATATTCAAGGCGGCCTCCCTCTGAGAAGAACAGAGTGCTTTCTTCCCTGACATCTCATCTTGTTTTCTGCGAACACTGCCTTATCCAGTGCACTTGTGATTTTGAAACTATCTTATATTGAAAAATGAGGGATATGAATTAGAAGGCTGGGAGAAAAAGTAGTTTCCAGGAGGTATATAATTTTGCCTCAGATGGTTACTGTTTCAAAACCCATCTACGGCAGGTAGCAAATCACTATAAATATACGTGGCCTTTCGGTGTTTCTTTTGAGGAATTGGAAATGGGATTTTTTGAGGGCCTGGATTTCCTTGAATGGAACATGTGCTGTCGTATGTGCTGCTTCCCTCTACTTTCTTCCAGCTACCTGGAAATTCTGAGGATTAACTAATTTAAGCATTCTCAGAGTGCTGTTTACTAGCTGAGACTAAACCTCAGAACATATAGCTGATCTTTGGTTTGAACGTGGTTTTATTTCATGATTTAGCTTTCCTTAAGTGAGCAGCCTGATAGAAATCCCATAAAACATAGCATTAAAAAAAAAAAAAAGACAATGGGGGAAAAACTCTTCCTTTCTCTTTTGTTGCTGTCATCCAGTTTTTGCCATTTTCCCAATTAAGTGGATTTTATTAAGAGAACATTTTTCAAAATGCAAGGAAGCTTGATCATGAGTCCAAATTCACTGAATGCTAGTTCTGTTTTAAGGCATTTATTCTCTTCATGCTTCCAGACCATTTTACACGAATCTAATGTCTGTTTTCCCTAACAGCACTGTTAATGACCCTCAGTTGTAAAAAGACGACACAATTAGGCTTGCCTTGTGTTGCATTTATGCTACACATGCGCTGACACACGACTTGTCAGCATTTTCCATATCTTATACCACAAGGACACGCTCTATTTGTTTGGACTCAGGAGTATTATTAATCGACACTGTGGTGCAACCAGTGCTCTTAATAACCTCTTTAGAAAGTAATTTTGTGGAAATGGACAAGGACCGACTTTGTTAAGGTTAATTACTTAGTATTTGCCACATCTGAAGGAACATTGACTGAGAAAGGTGCTTTATTGAACAAAGGAAGGTGATGCTGAGCTTATGGGTTTAAGAGTCTCCTGAAATTAGCACTGCACATAATTGAAATAGATTTAAGTTGGATACAACAATTTCAAACTGAGACTTTTATGTAAATGCTTACAAAGCCTACTGAGTGAATAAAAGAAAATGAGCTGATTGTACTGGCAATTGGTATTTATCTCTTAAACTTGGTTGATTGGTCTGTTTTCAGTTGATAGGACTGTGCATTGGTGTTGCACATTCTCAATTCCTTGGGCTCTTGCACTGTGAGTTCTGCTGTGATTGCAATGCTGTCTGCAGCAGGTGTAGACCATTCCTCTTGAAATCCTCTCAGCTGTCAATTTCAGGATGGCAGAGAATCAGGGACACAGCTTGGCGCCCAGCCAGCATGGCTCAGTGGCTGAGTGTCGACCTATGAACCTGGGTTGCAGGCTGGATCCCTAGTAGGGAGTGCGCAGGAGGCAGCCATCTCTCACCATTGATATTTCTATCTCTCTCTCCCTCTCCATCTCCCTTCCTCTCTGACATTAATAAAAGTATTTTAAAAATTAATAAAAATATGTTTTAAAAAGAATAACAACAACAACAAAATGAACACAGCTAGGCACCATGGTAGGGAGCATGAGCTCAAAGGCCAGGCAGCCTGGTTTTGAACCTGGCATAGCCATCCCCTAAGTGACATTGGGCCGCTTACTTGTCCCTTTTGTGTCTGAGTTTTCTCAGCCATCTCCTCCCACCACCACCCATCATTCTCCTCTACCCCGTTTCAGTTTCCTTGACGATCTTCTTACCACCTGGGCAATGTGTCGGCATTGCAGGAAGCGAGATCAGCAACTTCCTTCACCCTAATGGCCACCTGGCTCCTTCCCCTGGAACGGAAGGTGCATGAGCGCTGGAACTGTGACTTTCACACTCAATATATATAATAAAACCTGGCACATAACACGTCAAGCTGCATGATTTGATGGAAGGACGAATGAATGCATGAATGAAAAATGGAGATAGAAACTGGATGCACAAAATGTCAGTTCTCTGTGATGCTCTTGTAAGACCAACCAGATGAAGCAGAGAAAAACTAGGTGTTCATCACTGGAATGAAAGAAATAACCCAGGAATGGGGAGAAAAGGACCCTGATAACTAAGGGAAGGAAGACAGTGATAGGTGGCATTAGAGCAGTTTCACAGAAGTGCGTGGGTAGGGAGTCTCTCCGATGCGGGTCATAAGAAAAGCAGGTGCCCAACTGCTGAAGTAGAGGGTAGTTGGAGGGGATGGCTCTATACCTCGCTGATGGCTTGAAGTCGCTCGCCCACACCAATCCTGAGCTGTCCTATCAGATCCTAAAACAACTGGAACATTATTCTCTCCTTTGTGGATGCGCGATCAAAGGCAAACATTAATAGGGTGATGAGTGAGGAAGCTGCTGTGCTAGCTCTGTGCAATGCTGACACATTACCCAGGTGGTAATATTCAGACAATGAATAGATGTAAGAAAAAAAATTTGATGCATGAATGCAGAGTAAGGAAAAGGCACGGGACCAGATGCTCCTGGCAACACAGGAAGTGCCCAATGTCAAAGGCAACCTTGGTCCTTGGCACAAGATCTGCTATTATCGTGGCTTCCCTGAGGTTTGGAGGAGTGTGTGTCCCTTCATCTCCATTTAAAAAAGACTCATTCAATTCACCAGGATTGAAAATACGTAACAAGAATTTACATGGCCTTCCAGCTCCTGCTCACTTACAATTCTTTACCCTGTTTCAGATTTGGTAGCTCCAGATAGTGTGGTAATCAGGATGCGCCCATACACTGCCACACAGTATGAATTTGGGTGATATCCATGCCACATCATTACACCATGTTCCTGAAAGGTTTGAAGAGGAGGAGGGAACTGTGCATATAACACCTCACCCCCGTCTACGCCTTCCTCACACTTCTGTAGAACAGATGGCAGAGAGACATTAGTTGTCTCATGTTTTGTTTTGAAATGTTTTATTGTAAAATAAACAATCCTGTAGTAGAGTTATTTGTCAGAGCATGCAACCAGACTTAAAGTTAAATATCCTTACCCCACTACCCCTACCCCAGAGCACAATTCAAACAAAAATAAAATGTTGTATCAAACAAAATAAAAATTAAGCTGCAGAGTCAAAAGGGACTCACAAAGCTGAAACTCTACCTGAAACTTACATCTTTATCTGATGTGTTTCAGCATATGTAATCTTCCTACTTAGCCACAAATTAATGTTTTCATTGTACTGCACTTAGCCTTATTTTGCAGTGCAGTCTGTTTAAGGTGGTTAATACCAAGTCGATCTGGTAACAAGTATTTATTTATCTTTGCACCAAGTGTAAGGTACAATGCTAGGTACAAAAGTGTACAACATGGTCACTGCTCTCAAAGGATTTATAATCTGGCTAAGTATTTTTCTTGTAAAATAACAACTAAAAATACACAACAGTATGTGCTAAGCAACAGCTAATTGGTTTAGACAACAGCTACTATAGGAAGTCAGGAGAAGGTGAAATGACTTAGAGTAGAGAAGAAAATGTTTGTGTAAGGTGTGAGTTGAGATTCAGATTAGAAGAGAAGGAAGAAAAGGTAGAAAGCCAAATTAGGATGCATAAGTATATCCCTAAAAATTTTGAGGTTCCAGGATTATTTCCAATCTAACTTAGAAGTTTACTCTTTTTTTAAATATTTTTTATTGATTTTTCACAGAGAGGAAGGGAGAGGGACAGAGAGTTAGAAACATCAATGAGAGAGAAGCATTGATCCAGCTGCCTCCTGCACACTCCCCATTGGGGACGTGCCCGCAACCAAGATACATGCCCTTGGCCAGAACCGAACCTGGGACCCTTGAGTCTACAGGCCGATGCTCCATCCACTGAGCCAAACCAGCTAGGGCTGGAAGTTTACTCTTTGCTGAGCTAGCATACTATACTTTGAATGTGATTTCATCCATTCATTCACTCATTCATTCATTCAGTTTTGCAGCAGTTTAGGTGTTGCAGATATAATGAAGTTAGACTATGGGCCTTTTTTCTCAAAAAAGATGACAGTCTAATGCGAAACACACAGTACACATGAATTACAACAATCCAGGTTGAAAGTCATGGCCATGTCAAAATTGGGCCACCTGTGGCGGTTCACTAAAACCCTGTTCTATGAAGTGAGCTCATGTGAATAATGAAGAAGTCCAGAATGAAGTCAGTGAGGAACTTGTCGTTGCTCATATATCTTTAATATTGCAACAGAGAACAGCTGTGTTGACAACTTATGGTGGCAGTATGTTGCAAGGCAGTAGATTGTCTTGTTTCTTTTATTATTGAAATGAAAAGAGAAAACAATAAGATCAAAGAAAGAGTCCTCAGAACTCAGGCCCTCTGAACAGACTGGCGCTTTCAGAAGGGGAAAAGATGCCTAAGTTTTGTTACTCCTAATTGTTAGCATTTAATCATGGTCAGTCTTAAAAGATCACATAACATTTCCCTGGCACTATTCTAGGGGCTTTATATATAATAACTCAATTATCACAAAAGCTCCAGGGGTCACATCCTATTATCATTCCCTTTTCATAGAGAAAGTTATCTAAGGCATCAAAATCAGTAAGAGGAGGTAGGATTGAAACTCAACCATGTTCATATAGATATTAATACTAGGGGCCCGGAGCACAAAAATTTGTGAACTCAGGGGAGGGGGTGTCCCTCAGCCCGGCCTGTGCCCTTGAGGGCTGTCTACCTGCTGGCATGCCTGGTCAGCCTGGGTGAGGGGCTGATGGCTATTTGAAGGCTGGCCAACCCCCCCAGTGGGGACCCTCACCCAATAGGGTTGTGGCTAGCCTGGGTGAGGGGCTGAGGGCTGTTTTCAGGCTGTCCACAGTCCCTTCAGGGTTCGGGTCCCTACTGGGGTGCCTGGCCAGCCTGAGTGAAGGGCTGAGGGCCATTTTCAGGCTGCCCACAGCTCCCATTGACCCAATGTCCCAGCGAGATTGGCTGGAAGCAAGTTTCTGAGGTTTATTTATCATCTATAATTGAAACTTTGTTGCCTTGAGTGGAGGCCTAGGCAGGCAATGAAGCCTCCTGTTTGCATCAGCTCCATGGCTTCTACAACTGAAACATTATTGCCTTGAGCAGAGGCCCAGCCGGCCTAGGCAGGCAGTTTCCTCCTGTTTGCTATAGCTCCGTGGCTGCTGGCCACTATCTTGGCTGGGTTAATTTGCATACAGCTGTTCTGATTGGCTGGTGGGCATGGCTTAGGTGTAATAGAGTGATGGTCAATTTACATATTACTCTTTTATAAGATTAGATTAGATATGAGGGGTAGGCTAATTTACACCTGTTATACTTTGTTTTTGATAATCCTCACCTGAGAATACTTTTCCATTGATTATATTTTTAGAGAGAGTAGAAGGAAGGAGAGAGATAAAAAGAAACATCCATGTGAGGGAGACATACCAATCGGTTGCCACAAGGGCACAGACAAATGAGGTGTGTGCCCTTGACTGGAATCAAACTCAGGACCCTTAAGTCCACAGGCTGATGCTCTATCAATGAAGCCAAACTGGCTAGGGCTCGGCCATGTTATTAATCAGGGTGCCACACAGCCTTCTCATATGTGGAAAGATCCCAGGGGGTAATGGTGGTACAGGGAAAGGGGGATCTTCAGAAAGATATCAAATAAAGATAATTTAAATCTAAGAAAAAATTAAAATGGGTGGAGATAATTGATGCAAAGAACCTACCTTTGTTTCATTTTAAAACACTGCAGTTAGAATAAAATGTAAACAGGGAATGGTTTCTTTTATATAATTGATAAAAAATAGTATTTAATATTGACTGAGCATCTATATGTGCTTGGTACTTCACACATCTATGAATATTATCCCTATTTTACAGAAGGAAAATTGAAGAGATTTATAGTTAAATAGAGAGAAGTTTGCTTAATCTTTATCACAATTCACCCAGGTAGCAAGGACTGGAATACAGGTATATCTGGCTGATTTTTACTGCTACACTCTATGTTAATTATACCTCCAGGTTATCAGACCTGCGGATTCTCTGGGTTTTCCTTTCTTCTATTAACCTGTTAGATGCCAAAAGCCCTGCTGTGCTGGAGTGTAGTCAGGACACGCATTGAGAGGATAAGGCTGCATCGCCTTGACAGGATGGCTGGCTCTCTGTGACATTTCAGAACCAGAAGTACTATTTGGGAACTATTTGGGATAATGCATGCCTCTGCCTCCACCATAATTATGAAAAATTGTGGCTCTATTTCTAACACCTAACATTTAATATCTATTAATGCTTCTTTTTCTTGAAGTAAGATATTTTACCTGCCTGACACATTTTAAGGTATGAACTCCAGAACAGAAAATCACACCTCATTTCAAGTTCAAAGAACAGAAAAGCATAATCAGCTGAAGTAGAGAAGGTGGAGATTGCATTATTACTGTTAGACTTCTGATTGCCAAATAAGAACGTATGTCCTGTTTGATCCCAATGAAGGTGCATGTATCAAAAATGGTATAGAACAGAGAAAACTTAGTCATGTTCTTAAACTCATTTAGGGGAAAGATGATGCACATTGGATGTCTTCTACATGCCTGCCATTTAACATATTCTACAGTAGCTCATTTGTTTCTCACAATCACCCATGGATTATGATCTCATTTTATATATAGAACAATCGAACTTCAGCCCAGATAAGTGATAGTAGTTCCTCTCAGGTGACAGAGGCAACTTAGACACATCTATGCTCTTCTATTAATTTATTTTAACTATTTACTTCTGTACTAGGAGAAAGTACTGAAACCATCTCTTTGTTCCCATCCAAATTGTTATAAAGGCTACAAATACCTTGAACAATAGGAAATTATAGAAAGTGATGCAAATAAAAATGGCAAAAACTATTGTTATAATTAGAGAAAACATCAATATATGACACTTGAAGTATTTACTTCCTGTCACAGCTTCCCAAACTTCTTGCTCCATTTCCCCTTCTCAAGATAACACACAAATGTGATGCTGAATTTATTTTCCCAGGGAAAGAACAAGGACTATTACTAATAAGAACATACAGTTTTGCATTTCTTTGGATAGCTTGATAAAATGACCTTTCCCCCCCATCCAAATGTTAAATGCTTGGCTATAATGTAAAAGGCTCACTTTCATTCATTTACCTTTCTCAAATATTGTCTTTTGCAATAAATGTACTGGTCTAAATTCAGTGCTGTTAATGACACTATACTTCGGCTTTCCGATGGCTTAACTATGTCTAGTAGCACAATTGAAGGATAATCTGACTAAGACCCATAAGACTGTTCATGTGGTTTTGACCCTTAGAGAAGAAGAGGGGGAGATATTATCCTTTCTACTTTGCACCAGTCTCAGAGGACAGTCACAAATGTGTAAACGAATGTGAGAGAGAAATAAAGAGGACAGCCAGATTGCCAGAGATCCATTACTTTACCCCTGGGGTATGTGGCTATTACAGAACTGGGGCAAATGCCAAGAGCACTGAATTCAAAGGGAGGATCCCTGAAGTGAGTCATCTATTTAGACAACATCAGAGGTATATCGGGTCAGCTCCTACTGGGTGAAAAGGTAACACCAGGGGCATCTGGTAGTCACTTTGGGAATTACATTAATTTGTAGTAACCTGAGTACAGAGTGGCAAAGTGTCCTTAAAAGCTAAGGCAAATTTATTCCTATTCAAGATGGAAAGAGCTGTTGGTCATGCATCTTTTCCCTTTAGCTACACTTGCTAACATGGATGGCAGCCATGATCGGTTTGAAAGATAAAGGATAAATATCTTGTTTACTAAGTAATATCCTCCTATGTCTTTAGTGAGTTAATGCTGACCAATTACCCATTCAAAATAGAGAGGTAAAATGAGACAGTAGAAAACAACAAAACTCTAAGAGTAGGCAACTGTAAGAATGTGGCCCTGCCATTTTCTATCAGTGTAACCTTGGGCAGGTAGCTGAACTTCTCTGAGTCTCAGTTTAGTTGTGTATGTAAGATGGGATAAAACAGTACCCTCTTTCTGTATAATTAAATGCTATATAGAAAATCCATCTGTAACTTGAACAATGCTATACAAAGTTTATTTACAAACGCTATCTTTAAAATGTGAAAAGAAAACAAAAAGGAATCCTAGTAAATATAATTCAAATTTTAGTTTCCTGGACAGGAATGTTGAATACACCTGGAGTCCAAGTTGATCTGTCTTCCAAAGCTAGGAAGGACAAGAATGGCTAGAGTAATTTGCTGAACTCGTCTCATTCATCAGTGTTTTCTTTTATGGATGATGCTTTTGGTGTTTGTATCTAATAAATCTTTGCCTAATCCCATGTCACAAAGATTTTTTTCTATATTTCCCTTTAGAAATTTTATAATTTTAGGTCTTATATATAGGTCTATGATCCATTTTGAGTTAATTTTTATACATTGTGAGATAGAGATCAGAGTTATTTTTTCTTTTCTTTTCAGTTGTATAGTCATGCAATTGACCCAGCATAACTTGTTGACAGGATTATCTTTTCCTCCTGAATGACTTTTGCATCTTTATCAAAAATCGATTGTCTATATAAGTGTGTGGAACTAATTTCATTTAGTTCCATTGACTTGTCTATCTTCATGCCAGTGTCACATTGTTTAAATTACTGAAGTTTTATGAGTTTCTTGAAATTAGGTAATGGTAGCCCTTCAACTTTGTTTTGTTTTTTTTCTTCTAAATTGTTTTTGCTATTCTAGGTCCTCTGCATTTACACATAAATTTTAGAATCAGTTTGTCAATTTTCACCAAAAAATCTGTAGGAAATTTGATTGGGATTACATTGAGTTTATAGATCAATGTGGGCAAACTTTAGTCTTCCAACTCATGAAAAGGTATATTTCTCTATTTATTTGGGTCTTCTTTATGTCTATCAGCAATGCTTTATAGTTTTCAGTCCTTGGCCAGTTTCATAAATGGTTAGAGTGCCAGCTCTGGGACTGAAGTGTCACGGTTCAATACCTAGTCAAAGGCATGTGCCTTGGTTGCAGGCTCAATCCCCGGGCCATGGTTGGGGCATATGCAGTAGGCAACCAATCAATGTGTTTCTCTCATATCAATGCTTCCCCCACCCCCCTCACTTTTTCTCTCCCCTCCACTCTCTCTCTAAAAAAAGAAAATCAATGGAAAAAATATCTTCAGGTAAGGATAAGAATATATATATTTCAGTGTATGGGTCTTGCCTATCTTTTGTCAGATATGTCCGTAAGTATTTTATTTTTTTAATGCTGTTGTACATGTATTGTTTTAAAAATTATTAGTTGTGATTTTTCATTGGATATTGATGTTATAGTCTGAAGCTTGCTCAACTCACTAGTTCTGCTGTTTTTGTAGATTTCATTGGATTTTCTATATAGACACCTGTGGCATTTGTGACTAAAGACAGCTTTAGACATGCCTTTCCAATCTAGACAATTAGATACTTCATATTTCATTTTCTTGACTGATTGCACTGGCTAAATCTTCCTGTATAAAGCTGAATAAAAAAATTGAGAGCAGTCATTCTTTCTTGCATTGTTCCTTATCTTGTGGAAAAATATTAGTCTTTTATTATGAAGTACGTTATTGGCTATAGTTTTTCATAGATGGCATTTTCAGATTGAAGAAGTTCCCTCCTCTTTTGGTCTGCTAAGAATTTTTATTAGAAATGGATATTGGATCTTGTTAAATGCTTTTCAATAGATTCAACTGAGATTATCATAGATTTTTTAAAGTTTCTTAATATGGTAAATTACATTGGTTTTTTTAAAAAGTTAAACCAATTCAGAATTCATGAGGTGATTCCCATTTGGTCATGATCCTTCTTTATATAGAGTTGGATTCCATTTGCTGTAATTTTGTTCAGAAATGTTTCTCTGTTTATAGGGATACTAGGGGTCCGGTGCACGAAATTCGTGCACGGGTAAATTGGGGTGATGGTGCAGGTGGGGGAGGAGGAGGGCAAGCGGGGAGGTCCCTCAGCCAGACCTGGACTTCATCCA
The DNA here is from genome assembly GCA_004026665.1 of Murina feae. Classification (NCBI taxonomy): domain Eukaryota; kingdom Metazoa; phylum Chordata; class Mammalia; order Chiroptera; family Vespertilionidae; genus Murina; species Murina feae. Next base: position 50,601 of record PVJC01007454.1, read on the forward strand.
ATTCGGGAGCACTCAGGAGAAGTGCTACTGATGGCTTGGACCCACTGCACCTGGTTCTCTGCTCTCTGTCGGGCCTATCTGCTCCACACTACAGAGATGGGCAAGCAGGTGCTGCTGGGCAATGCCTGCGGGGTACTTGATGGCTCGAGCCCCCTCATCCCCTCCTTGACAGTCATGGCCCCAGCCCAACATAGGCCAGGGCAGCAGCTGGGATTCCCGGGTGGGTCTGGGTGGCCACGCCTCCTCGTTCCCAGGTTCGAGGCCCTGCTGCCTGAAATTGATAGCGGCTCGCTCCTCCTGCCCCTCTACCCCACCCCTCCCGTGTGGCCTGCAGGAAGGCAACAGATGGTGAAGGCGGACACAGGGAGACAACTGTGTCCGCCGCCGCCATCTTGGGTGGGCTAATTTGCATACCGCCGCTCTGATTGGCTGGTGGGTGTGGCTTACCCCTTCCCGGAGAAACAGTTAATTTCAATATTACGCTTATATTAGTTAAGACTAGGGGCCCGGTGCACAAAAATTTGTGCACTCGGGGTGGAGGGAGTCCCTCAGCCCGGCCTGTGCCCTCTCACAGTCTGGGACCCCTCAGTGGATGTCCTATGATGGCCCCAGTCTGCCAGGTGCCTTTTGGGTGTGTGTGTGTGTGTGTGTGTGTGTATGTGTGTGTGTCGCCACTGGGGACCTGCCCCCAGCCGCATCTGAGGCTCGGAGCAGTCCTCCTGTGTGTGTCTACCTGCCGGGGGCCTGCCCCCAGGCACACCGTGGAGGCTTGGAGCAGGCACCCCCTCTATGTTGATCTCTCAGACTCTTGCCCTCCCCTGCATGTTGTT